>DWKA01000874.1:0-14246 GCA_018249155.1 Panoquina ocola ocola
CCACCCCCAAGGGGATAAAATAGGGGACGAAAGTTAATACTCTTAACGCGAGCGAAGCCGCGAGCAAAAGCTAGTATAATATATATGAGGTCAGTAGTCAGTAGTAATGTTTACCAATACTATGTATAATAAAATTGTAGGAAATATAAGCAACGCTTGGTACTTTAAACATATTCGGCATAAAACAGTGTACACTGAACCAATGCGGCGATTCATAAATTTGGAACCAACGTCACAAAATATTATATAACAGATCATTATCCTTATGGTAAACAACTAATTTATAACTATTAAATCACTCATAAATTTTTTCGATAAAATAAATAATTTTTTCAATTAAAATATCCTAGCCGAGTGTAACATGCGGTGGGCCACGTGTTTTTATTATTAGTTCTTATTCTAAATAAAATAACTGATTCGACCTACTCTCATTTACATTGTGGAAACCTGAATGATGTAATCTGTCCTCGGATGGAATTTGGCGTGGAAAGCGACCTATCGTATGGCCACGTGACTGATGAAACCAAACATATTAACATTAACCTTTGCATACATTAATCTATTGCGATTCACCTTATCATTTGACACACCTGTGTTATTTGTGCCCATCCGTTTTAAAATAGAAATATAATTTTAGTTGTTTGACTGTCAACGTGAATAGCAAAAAATATTAATTTTCAATTTCAAATTTCTTAATTATTAAAAAATCGTTAATAACAAGCAAAGTTCACTTAAACCTTTTTAATTGGTTTAGTGAAATTTCATTGTAAAAAATTATAAACACATTCAAAACCTACCATAATATCATAATTGTGTAACTAAGTTCTAATTAAAATACAAGATACTGTCATTATAGAATTTAACAAAATGGATTACCAACAAAATGTAATAATGTATCTCCACACAACATCATCATCAATAATTAAATCGTGCAGTCAACATGTATTATGTACTCACCGCTTTGACTGAATTAGCGATGAGCGAGGCTGTCTTTCTGTACGTTTTGGTGAGATAATGCGCGAACCGTTCGTTTTCCGTTTCCTTGCTGCCCAACTGCATGAATTCACCCTGGACCAGATCTGTCACCACCTGGAAAATACCACAAAAGTACCTTAAAAAATGCTTTCAGACTTTCTCGTAACATGGCACACACACACACACTTTGATATTTTTTAAGGCCACTATTACACGACGTGTCCGCCAATACTAGACGAAATCGAGGAGATAGACAGTCCTTCGAATAATTATTTGATCTTTATCTCAGATGCATTTATTTACGATATTTTACTTAACATATTATTTATCTAAAGTACATAACTAATACGATGGGACGTTTATGGATTTAACAGCCATAATCAAAGGCATTGAAATTTAATTCAACATTTAAATTAATGTATCTTTAACAGCCGCATATAAATTTAAGGATAAATAAACAATAGAACCGGTGATTAACCCGGATTAACTGGTAATGGCAAATATGTTGTGAAATACGTAATTATGAATAAGTAGCGGAAGCTATCGCTTTTGTTTACGTTTAGATCGGAAAACATATCGGAAACCACGATAACTCAACACCTACTTCGAAATACGATACATTGTAGTAAAATACGTAAAATTTTAAATGTAAACATGAAGAGAAAAGCGTTTTGTCTATAAATCCATGATCGCTTAATGTCATGAAAACATACCTAATTAATTGTTGACATTGTTTATATAATCAGTCTATATAATTAGTCTGGACCTTTCTTATTCCACGCCCGTCGTATTTCGTAAAACGATCAAAGATTACTTTCAACCTTCAGTCATCGTTAAGTCAGTGGGTCGCAGGTTAAGTAAAAAAATGGATTCATTTATTTTATTTTATCTGCAAGACAGTGGCGTAGCCTGCCTTGGCGGGGCCCCGTATAAAAAATTGTTTGAGGGTCCTTATATATAAAGATTTTTCACAAAAGAAAAAAATATTGTGAAATATTTATTTATCATAACATAATTTAACTATTTGTAAAATAAAATAAATTAGGAAGTTTTTTATATTTTTTTCCTTACACACTTTGGGGGCCCCCGTGGCCCGGGACCCCGTATAATTGATACGGCAGATACGGCGGTAGCTAATCCCCTGCTGCAAGGTTATTTAGCGAATTGATTGTGTATAAATAAATAAAATTTTCAGTGTTATACTCTCAATATACAAACATTAAAATAATGTTACCTGACTAAGCACAAGTGTGACTTCGTCGCTGCGCAGGCGAGCTATCATCATCGACGCCACAGCGAGGATGAAGTCGCCAGCCATCGCTACCTGAAACACGAGGAACAATACATTTATTATTTACACAAATTATACTTGTTCTCCGGGTGTGAGGTCACTGGATAGGAAAGTGTATTACGGCAAGATAACGTAAGGATTGACGACCACGTAACCTAGTTTGTTGTGACCTTGCCTGCAAAGACCAGACCTGCAAAGGTCCTGTGTTCGATATCTAGCCGGGGTAGTAAGTGACAGATAAATTTAACATATAAGTTTGTGCCCACGTCAGTGATGTACCTATTATTTGTATTGTCCATGCTACCCGCAACACAGGGAATCTTAGTGAGAGAGTATAAGTGTGTCAACTCAGCATTTATTTATTTTATTTGAAGTAAATGTACCTATCAGGTTCTCAACAACGAAAAATTAGCTTGACTATTAAATTTGCATCAGTGTAATATTATGTTCAATTAAACCAACCCGTGTGTACGGCGGCGTGTCGATAACACAGGTCACGCTAATTTTGCGGTGAGGTGTAACAAAATTAAATTCCCACATTGTCATTATAACTGAATAGCGACTGGGCAATTTGGTGTGCGAGGTACATAATCGTGATTATAAGTTTAGTTCAATGACGACCAAGCAAGGTTCGATCTACCATTCATTTTTGCTACGAGTAAGGCTGGTATGCGCCTAAAGCTGTGCTATGTGGGACATCGTAACTTTTATGGCCGGCTCGTTCGACTTGTGGCCACCTCAATCAGAATATAAAATGCGCCGAATTAGAATTTAACACAGTCTCTGTTTCTACTTATGCTTCCACTTTAACGCAATTTATTTAAGTAACTAAGCCTGAAGTTTAGTAATTAAATGTCATTGCTAACTGTGACGCATTGTATTTTCTAATGCTGTTAGGAGAAAGCTCTCATCTTATTACGTGTTTAATGATTTCGTTGTCACAAAAACGAAAATGCGCATATTGACAACATTACCAATCTATTGCTTTTCGAGAAAGTAAACGAAAAATATACGAGAAACAAAATTAGTGAAATCTGTATGTGTCTGCCCTGTGTTAATACACGCTGCGATTCTATTCAATTAACGTTTTAAGTGTATGTTTTTAAGAGGTGCCATATTTTTTATCTAATCATGAATAACAAACTACATGTACAATTGTAACAGTATAAAAGGAAATCTTGACCAACCACCTAAACAAAAATGTCACCACATTTTTGCAAATAAATGTTTTAATATGATTTGATTTGTGAACAACACAGAGTAATAAATTCATTCCTCGCAATGAACATCGGATCGATAATTGTTATGTGTATCGACGTCGGTTTCTTCGCCGGCACCAAGAATGTGTAGAAAGTTGTGATGCGGCCGCATACTAATACAGAGGGCAGCATTTCGCCGGACGCGACAATCGCGTCGCCGTACGACCACGCTTGAGACGTGTGGTCTTTGCTATCCTAGGGTCATCAACATCTATAAACTCACTAAGTAACAGTATGTCTTTATTAAAGTAACTCAAGGCTAACTAAAAGCTTAATAGTTAGAGAGCTAAGTTCAATTTTGTTTATACTTTAATTCACGGAAGCGAGATTTATTTCCTCACCTTGATTATTCTACTTCTTAAAAATGCCAACTGTCAAATTTAAAAACACAAAACCATTATCTTTAACTAACACAATTTATCTTTTATTTTAATTACATACATAAATTAAATATTTAAAAGAAGTCTACATAAAACCATAATTAATTAGTAGGTTCACGAGAAACCTCTCGATACTTTCTCGTGTGTATTGACAACCCTATCACGAACGTAGGTCTCTCATTAACAAACACTGGACACTGGTTAGCCTACATCCATTGACCGGCTTGGCGCACCCACTCGCGAACGCTACTAGCGGCTGGATGGCAGCGGTCGGCTCGATCCGCATCACTCACACTCGAACAGTGTGCCGAGATAGCCGACTATGAGTTTATCTAACTACTCGGTGATATCGTAAACTATACTCAATAACACGTAACTTGGTAAGAGTCTGAAAGAGACAGATGTGCAGAGACAAACGACTTCTGTGCAACTAATGTCTCTTTCAGACTCTTAAGTATAATTTTGAGTGAGAAAATTTTGTTTTCGTTGACTGCCAACAGAGGTCTCTGCTCGTATCCCGTACAAATTTTAGTTTACGCTGATCGAGTGAATAAAAAACTCGTATTAGGCCTACAGATCAAGACTGCCAGTCGCAGAGACGTTACGAAGGTAGAGACTCTACTTTATCTTCTCTATATTTTCGTGATTACTTGGTTCGTGTTATTTTCACGGTTTTAGCAGTGAGCTCTTAGAACTAATGGGCAACATCAAAAGAGCATAAAAATAAAACCATGATTACATAGGTACGGAGAAAAGTTCAAATTTCGTTTTATAAAAGTAATCTAAATCAGCTGTTACTAAACATTTCTACCTGTACATTAAATTTAATCAGCTAAGGACAACTAGTTCTAGTTCTGTGAATTTACAATTATCTTCAATCATGCGATAATTCAGAGATACAATCCAGTTAAGACAACGTTGGTGGTAAAAATAATTGATTGACTCCTACAATTGATTGTGCTGGCAGTATTTAAAAATAATACATGCTGAAATATAAAACGTAGATATTATAAGTATCAGTTTTAAATGTAATGCATAGATTTCTTATTATTCACAAATGAAAACACTCATGTTTTGTTTGTATGTTTCGACACTCACCAACTAAAAAAAACTATTTAATGTAAATGAATGCAGTTTTCGTGGCTGTATTGTTGAAGGTCCTAGCTTTAAAATTTAACGTGTGCATATTTCATTTTTATGCATCGCGTAGAAGCACACATAATATTAATAGGTATTTCCACATTCCATGCACAACTTCGTGCAGTTTTCTGTTACTGTTAATAATAAATATTGTAATTAATTTCAAAGTCATTAATAATATATTTCCAATTATTAATTTATGTTTTGATTTTTAAATATAAATTGGTTCTGCGACCTCGTTATTAAAACGGCAATGATCTATTTCGTATTCGGTACAACGTTGTACCAATACAGATATGTATGTTATTAAAAACTGGCTGCTCATCCCGGCTTCACAAGGGACATTTATTTTTAATCCTGCAATCAATAAAGCCTTTATTAATCCGTTACAATGTAGCATTAAAATAGTGAAAGAATTTTTCAAATCGGTCGATGCATTTTTGAGCCAACCCGTTACAAACATACAAGTCTTTACTTTTCATGATATTAGTGTAGATTTACGTGTGGCAGGCAATGCGGAACCAGAACGGGATCGTATACGGGAGTATTCTTGGCGACGCGTGTCTTGCTCGCTTGGTTGCGCAAATCAAGCACGCATTAGCACACTTTCTGGCGTCCACTACCCGGACTAAAAATGCATCCGTTACGCGCATGCGAACACCGCCGTAGAACCACTACAACCGCCGCAGTGGCAGTCTTCGACAGAGGAATGTAAAACCGACCAGTTTGGAACATGCCTTATATAATTCTGCACGAATCTACTCATGGTACTTTACTACTGTAACGCAACAAGCTAATTATAGCAGTTTTGTTAACCAAAGAACTGGCTTGTAATTAACTGATTTACAGCCCATAATTATTTATCAATTAACTGTTAGCGGAACGTTTTATTCTATTAGACATTCTTGATGTTTTAGATAACTTGAATTCAATTACGGACGTATTCAATTATCTATCTAAATATAATCTCCTGATAAGTTAGTGAAAATAACAGAAACTATGAATTTTTGTGTTGTTGGAGAACCGACTAGACGGTAATGGATAGATAGGAGGTATAATAGTGAAAAGAACCATTAAGAGTTTTGTAATTTTACCAAGGATAACTGTGCTAAATCTGTGATGTATCACGACAGCTGACCCAGTTTTAAGCGACTGTCAATAAATTATGTTATATGTACAACAAGTTCTAACTTCTAATAATAGTCTTGTAGGTCACCTGTGTTGAGTATGCACACAAACTATCTTATTTAAACAATGATATTAAGTCAACTTTTTAACAATCCGCAATAACAGACTAATAATAAATATCTTAATACGAGCAAACGAAGTAACTCCTGATAACTATTAACCACATTTAAAAATGACGATGACAATCGTAAATACAAAATAATTTTCGTTTTACGATTATGAAATTAACAACAAATAAGAATCAATAAAGCAATCATTTATAAGTTTATGTTTTGTCTGAGACTTCTGTTGTTATGTTATTAACAAGACTTTTTATACAAGTATGTCATTTATTCACTCTATGAATAAAGCAATCATTAAAAAAACTATATGCAAGACGACTTATCAAATAATTCCCGCCTGGTACTATATATTCGTACCTGATATATTCGTATGAACATTAAAAGAAGTCATACGTCTAAGACTAAAATGTAATGTTCAGGTTGTAACGAACTTCTGTAACCTTATTGTTTGATCAAGATCGATACTGCATGACGAGATCACGTCACGTAAATCCCGCTTTTACTATTTGACGGAACTCCAGTGGGCGACACATGATAAGAGTGAAAGGCTTTCACAAGAACGCGTCGAAAGTGCCCAACGCGCGAGCCACATGAATAATTTACCAGAAAAATCTCTACGATTTCACGCCAACTTAATTCTGAATGCGTTTAAATTTCTATTCGACAATTCATTTACACCTATACATTGTAATTGTATCCATCAATTAGATGATTCGTTTACGTGTTGATGTTAGATTAGATAGGTAACTAAAGGTCCAATCAAAAGTCAAAATATTTTAAGATTACTAAACGTAACTGACATCTTCAAGTCGAATGACCAAATACTATACCTACATGTAAAAATAATTGCATTTGAAAGCCACATCAGTGAACTTGAAATCCACTATCCGCCACCGCCTATGTTTCAGTTGCGAAAGAATGTGTTGCCCGACTAGAATGAGAAATTTGTATGTGTGCAGGTAGATCTCTTTCGCAAGGCAGCCTTGACAGTGGTGGGCAGGTGGCCGTCGGAAGGTGAATGTGGTGGGATGTATGTCAACCGGCTGGCCTTGGCTCCCCTCTCATCCCCCTCCAATAACCAGCCACTTTTGCGTTAGACGTCTAAACAACTTTAAGAAAACTCGTTGTAGATGCCAGTGGGCACATTTTAACACCACTACAGTACAATATTTTATTATGTACATATAATCTTTGTCTTCACAAGCCGATAACTATAATTATGTTCTCGTGCTACGTTAAAATAACATTGAAATATATAGGTAGCATAATTTCAATATTTTAAGTCAAAAAACTCGTAACTCCTATTTACTCATTATGTAGTTGGTTTTTTTTTGTCATTACATATGCAAACTGTGAATTGAATTTTAATTTATACACGAAACATTGCATATGAATAATAATTTAGACAATCAAAAATGAATAAAGTATTGCCTACAAGGGTATTAGCAATTCCTTTTAAATGTTTAAATTAGGTAAATAAGAATAGAGATACAAATCCGTAAAGTAGCTTACTACGCTAAAAAAGTCTATCAAATTATTCTCTGTAATAATTTAAAATTGAACAACAAAATATTGATCCAGCGAGACATATTCGAATTACATTGATCGAAGTAGCGTTTCGTATCGAGTGAGTGGTCGGTGCGGTGTGTTGCGAAATACGCAGGTATGTTGTGGCGATTAGTGGCCGACGAGCGGTCCATCGTTTCATCACACCTAGCTAGATGTAGAGACACGCGCTGGTAATCTAGCCAAAAAATCTTAAACCATCTTTAATGTCTAAGATTATAACGTGGTATTTCAAGAATATTATAACCCAGTTTAAGATTAATCCAGCCACTGACTAAATAGCCTTAACAGGATTTAGTTTTGTTTTGCGAAATATAGAATATGTTAGGAAACAATGAACACGACACCAAAATGATTTTGACTAAGTATATGAGCAATAGATCCCCATTACTAATGCTGAATATTTAATTTATAAAATAATGTAATGTTGAAATTTATTTCGTATTTTTTTAAACACATTTATATCTACGAGTATTTAGGTGTACTGTTTAGTTTACAAATAGTTCTCTTTTTGTGTGATTTTGGTTTAAAAATAAAATACAAATACAATTAATTTGTATTTTATTATACTGTATAATAAAACAGTGTAGGTACTTGTGGAATCTGATTCTGTAAAATGCGAGGATTTAAAGAGCATAGAAATATTATAACATTCAGATACTCGTATACATGCTAATTACACTAGGCCTTGGAGCACATGACAAGTATAACAATGCTTATAACAATAACAATATATAATAATGGTTCTATCATCTAAATCCCTAGACATTAATCCAGACTTGAACAATGTCAGTACCACGATTCGAAATCAATGTCACTCAACTCAAAAACAAAACCGACGTATTGAAGAAATGATTTATATATATTTTATTATAATAATTTAATATATTCCATACAGTATATTTTATAAAGACATAAGTTTTTAAAAAGATAGTTTTATCGAATCAATGTACATAATTATGTAGTTTCTATCTATCTATTAATTTCATATTATTTTCTACAGATGTATTGGATAAAAGAGTTGATGTGATGATATTCATAACAGATATACAGTAAATACAGTATTTTTACAGTAAACACGCCAGTAGTCTAATGTTTGAGAGTCAACGTAGTCTTTGACAATAAATTGCAATAACATAGTAAAACTAAGTACCACACCCCATTAGCCAGACGAGGTTGGATACTATTCGCGCCTCGGACCATTCAATGGTGGAAAGATGATAGGTGGATCCTTGCTACAGTGCGACGGTAAGTACACCTTCACCAAAATGTGTCCTAGAGAATACCAAGGGATGATTTACTACTAGGCTGTTTCAAGTAAAAATAAATAATTTTAAGATCAAGCACTCGGCATTTTCACTTTTTAATTTCTTCTGTAGACTGTTCCACTTAAGACTAATCCGGATAAGCCGGTAAAACAGCAGTTTCGAGGCAACGTGTAATTTGTGAATGTCGATCGATTTGATAAAATGTTTCATAACCGTTGTACAACAATAAGTTGCTTGTTAATAAAATGAGTAGTTTTTCAGTACATATTTACAACTAGAGCTAATTGTGAGGTTTAGTAAACTTCCAAGAGTCGGACACGCGTTCGACCCAGATCGCCTGCACTGCGAAGTACTGTTATGAAAGACCAGTTTGAGTCCACACTCTTTATTAAGCACGCCAGCTGGGTCACTGGAGGAAAGTGTTGAACGAATTTTGCTTTCGACGAAATGCTATGTCATACAGAGCGGCCAGTAGAAAGTAATAGTTCAACGTCTTCCATTCATTAGCGAGCTGCGATTAAATATTTATTTATTTTAATGGTCGCGCCGTCATACCGATCATTTCACTCAAGTAATGGCAACCAAGAATGTGTACATAGATAATAGTCAAATCATAATTAAATTAATGTGAATAAATTCCTCCTAATTACAACTTGTGTAAGATGGAATCTTGCAAGTTAAATTTGAACCATTTCCCGGTGTCCGATTGGGCTGAAATTTTACATACCGGTCTAGTCCCAATTACAATGTATATTTATGATAAGCATGACCTGATCCCGCTGCCAAGATTGGCTTCACAAGAGGAAACTCCTAAACGGTTAACAGTAGATACATGACATTTTTCACTCATTGGGGTATGGATGACAGAATTTTCTGTAGTATAAAAGCGGATTATCAGTTTTTTTTAACTACTCGTTTATTTATTTGAATTTAAAAGATATGAAACTCGCATAAAAGCATGTCGCCACTTTGTATTCAAATTATGGCCATAATTCTGCATTCAAAATAATCGTAAGTCATACAAAAGACATCAACGTTTAACTCCCGCTTAAAGGGTGTTTCTTTAAATCAATTTTTCGGCACGTAATTATGCACATTATATATTACGACAGCCCGTACTAGCTATTCTGGGTTGACACAAACTTTTAATGAAATAAAGCCGCCCCGTAAAATTACAAGATTCACATAAATATTTCTGTAGAAACGTAATAATGTGCCCTCATAATTGGCGATGATTGCAGTCGTAAAAACTTGGGGGAAAAAGTTGAATAATTTTCGATTTAATACTTACATACTTATACATTGGCGGCATTGCTGAGTTTCCAATTGCCTTGTAAAGTGTCATCGACCAGTCATTACATACACGATTACCAGAAAATTCTAGCATTATGTACTTTTATTAAACTAAGCATGACCTATGTGAAAAAAATTGAGTAAGAGAAAACAATTATACCAATATTTTTCCTTCCTTTGCCAATCGATGTCCGTTTTTTTTGTTTTACAACTATTACATTGTAAAAAAATAATGTTTGTAATGTTAACAAATGTTAGTAGATTATAATATGTCGAAAATTATGTTTTATTCAAGTTTTATCACTAAACACTATTACGATTAGATATAAGAGGAGTAACGAGTTGTTAAGGATTACCTTAATAACAATTTTAATAGAATTATGTAAATTATAATATACATTCACACACTGATGACAATGAGCGCTAGAAGATTTTAACATAATATTCATGTCATTGGGTCGACCGCTGAACTTTTTATTTTATTCTTTGAGCTATAACAAATAAAATAAATGTAAAAGAGTTTCAACCCATTAATATAAGTCTTATCAAATTCTGTTAGTTCTCAAACATTACCTTGACATTTCAACGATATTTAATCGTCATTTCTGCAACATGATTTTAAAGTGTGGGGTCGTAAGTTAATGCCTCATATAAGGTGTAAAAAGACAAAAAAATACTAGAATATTGTATGATTATGCTTTCAAACTTACACATCATTAACAAAAACACCAACATTTATATTTTATAGATAGAATTTCAATTACAAATTGCTACTTCGTATAAATTATGTTGCGTGCATCGTACCTACTCGTATATGTCGCATGTGCGCATTTATAAATCCGCTGTTGCAAATACGAAATACCGCTAGTGGAAGCAAATCGTAACTGTCATGTAAAATGGCACGATACTCGAGTATTAAGTAAACTCGTTAATCCAAACTAGGTGCATCATGGTGATGATAAATATTGTTATTCTCGATTCATATACGTTTGAGGTGAAAGCTGCCAGTCTGGCGTCGTCCAGTCTCTCAAAGTTCTCTAACAGCAAATAACATTTAGTATATTCGTAGCATTAGACGTAAATTTTTATTATCAGTATATTCACTTATCGCTAACCACTCCTATATTGGTGTTTTGATAAGCCTACGATCATAAGATAAACATTAAATTGTACTATTATTTCGATAGGTTTGATAGTTAATAGTTTAACAAGATTATTTCGAAAATTATTCACTTTGAGTTAATGATTTAATTTGCTAACGATCGCGTTGCATGACGATGTTGTAGTTGATGAATGTAATTCTGATAATAATAACTTAGTTATTTATTTTAATATTGTAGAAAATATCTACCTAAATATCGTATCGGCGTAGCTTTACCATCTATCCAGGTACCGGATACCTGTTTACTATATGTAAATGAAAAAAGCGTCAGTAATGTCATGTATCCTATTTTGTACATTTAAGGTAAATAATTACACATACATGTCCTTGAGTCAGAGACGTTACATAAGCGTTATTTAGACTTGGGCGTGGATATCCGTTAAAGCTTCAAATTAAAGTTTTTGTCATTTTAGGTGAGCAAGGCAATGTTTAATGAAGGGTTCCGGTTTTTTTTTAACTTATATGGTAACGCTTTTCTTTACTTTGAAAGAAATTTACTTTGGAAGAATAGAAGGTCGACCTTTACTTACCTTACCTACATACAAATGAAGTTAAAAAAATGTTGTATTATATTTCGATTTGAAATAAAATAAGACACGGCGTTTTCGAGATAGTAAATAGTAATAGGGACATTTAATGACTCTATTATGAAGCAGTAAAGCATATCTCTTGAATAAGTCAGCACTATAAATACATAGGGATAGAATCGTACAGATATTCTACACTCGTAGCATGCGTTTGAAATAAGAATGAATCTTCAAGCAGCTATCTACATTCTTACATAGAAAAATGTATAAATATTCGAGGCGCGTACGATCCTGATTAAAACTCGCCGTCTCGCGGCATAACAGCCGGTTAACAATAAGTAACGAGACATATTCTGAACAATGGTACAGATACGACAGGAATCGGCAATCCAACGCTGACGTTGCTTAGCATCCTTCACGGAGCGGCCTATTGTCGCAGCCGTGAATACGATACATCGCCTTTGTAGATCGCGCATATACAAAACACACAAAAAGGAAAACGCATGAGTCAATGACCGTGCATTGCAATGAAGAATATTTAAGAACTATGACAGGAAGTACATGCTACGTCAGCTACGCGTTAGTACAGTTCTCGTAGCACAGGAAAATATCGCAACCACCTAATTTAAGGCAACAAAAAGGTACATAAACGTGCTTTTCCACCAATAATGCGAGCAATGGCTCAACACTGGCAATGACAATGAATATCTCTATCTACGCGAAAGTATTTGCCAAACTGCTTTCTCTATATTTTTATTTACTGATAGCTTATACACAGATTGATATACTTCTTATAATATATGACCTAATTTCTGCCAAACTTAAATGTTGAAATACGTGCCAAATTCCCGATCACATCAGAACGTAACTGGCCAAAACTTGATCAAGTCCGAACACGTAATGTGATAACGACATTCACAAATACATCTGTCGTATGTCCATAGTAACACGCTCATAAACTATGTTAAAATCAAACATCCACGCCCTGATACCACTTTATAACAGCGGTGTATTCACAATGTAAGTATATGGTGGGTCTCATTAAATACCGACGTACGTAAAGAATAAACATTTGTATGACATAACTCAAATACGGGTTATTGGATCTTTAACTAATATGAGCGGGCTGAGACAACATCCGCCAGTCAGTACAATAGGTTAGTGACGTCACAAACTCAGCGTTTGTCGTACGTCCACCGTAGGCGTCGACTGCTGAATGAAATCGTAGACTTATCTATATCACTTTTATTTTTAAATGAAGGTATACAAGGGTATGCGTCAAAAATGTTTTAATTTGATCTAAATATTTTTTCATTTTATTATTTCTTCCACTAGTATTCACACTTATGTCATGAAGAATTACACTGAACTGACGTCGATCCTAATTTAAATAATATTGAAAGATAGAATCACTCCTAAAATTTTCGCTCATACATGTAACAAAGTATAGTGAAGCTGAAATAAACGTCACAAATTGTAAAGTAGTTCCAATAGAATAAATACTTTAACGGTCAACGACATTAGTAAATCTAACTAAATTCTGATTACAAATGTACTCCGAATACTACTCAACCGTACAAGTAACCTGAAGCTCTTCGGACTCAACTTAAATTATTTATTTTTCGTGAACACACCTACGCCAGGGTTAAAAAAAACAGTTATTACAAAGAAAATACACATTTATCTGACATATAAAGTTTAAAGTACATGCAACTTTGTAGAAGTAATTAACGCATATTAATCAAAGAACCACATTGCACATGGTAATGACTAGATACATTAGGTGTGGCTTGTGAATTCTAAACCTATTAATGAAATGAAATTGGCATTGGAATGTCACGAATTTTAATTATTTTTAATTGATTTAATGTACAAGATTAATTTAGGATGAGTCAATTGTCAAATTTACTTTATTGTTATCTGAATAAAAGTGAATAAAGCACCTATTAATTGTTATATCTTGGCAATTTGGCAAGTTTCATTATAAATCCCAGTAATGAAGTAGGTATGTAGATAGCGAGATAAAAATGTTATGTGGGACTTTAATTAAAACAAATTTCTTTAGGTGGTAGCGCCATGTAAGGTGCGCCCGGGGAAGGACCACCGCCCCACCTATTTCTGCCGTGAAATAATTG
>DWKA01000875.1:0-14244 GCA_018249155.1 Panoquina ocola ocola
TACCTAAAAACGACTTCTGCGCATCTATCTGTCTCTTTCTTTCGGCTGGCCAAGTTCCTTGGCCTAACCTATAGTAGTAACCTTTCGACTGCCTATGGAAAGACAGTTTCTCGGGAGTCCAGAGGCTAATCGTAGTAATATGTTTTGGGTCTGCAGGCCGTTACAATTGTAAAGGTTTTGTTTCCAGGTAAATGTAATCTAAGCTACTTTCGACCTAATATGCTATTAAAAAGTAAAAGATTCGTTTAATATCAGATTTTCACAAATGATAAAAATATACAAAAAATATTTAATTATTCAATAAACTGAAGTGAAGTTGGGAGTACAATAGTGTAAGGAAATAACGGGATTGTCTTTATATAATCAAACAAATAACGATAAAAAAAACCTTCCTTTCTATTTCACCTCTAGACCCCGTAGTATTTATCAATGAATACGAGCGATAGTTACCTTATCATACTTCCGATGCGCTCGATGCGCAGTATCGGCGGCCGCGGCGAGCGCACGCCGCATGGAATCATCGGGCGCGCGCGCGCCGCACCATTCACGGACGCGCGCGCTTATCTCCGCGCCGCCGCTGCCGCCCGCTTCCATGCCTACCAACTGAAACAAAAAAAATAGAGATTATTTAATGTTGAAGTCTTGGCGCTGATTGCAATATTTACTTTAGATCTTTAACGATCGAATTGCGATGGAACTAAATGACATGGTCAAAAGATAAAACATAAGACACTTATTTAACGTTAAATTAAAGTTCGATCCTTTTATATTTGATGGGGAGTCATAAATTAGCTGTCATTTTTTATGATAACGCCTGTCCAGCGTACCAGTATAATACGAGATCAGTGTTATTAGCGCACTTATAAAATGGAGAGCTTATCAGTTCATCTATAAATGATTTATTCATACAAACCTCGTTAAGAAACGACCGTAGCTCGTTGATCTCGGGATGGCGCGCCGGCGCGGCGGGCTCGGCCACGATCTGCTCGTTCGCGTGATCGTCTTCACTCTGCTGTCGTCTCTGACGCGCCGCTCTGATAACATTTAACATAATTTTATTATTACAGGACATCGTTGGAGTAACGAGATCAAGTATGCATAGTAAAGTTGTACTCTAGATTTGGTTCATGGAGGAGAGAATTTTTTGGGCCAAATAGTGGCAAATCAAATTTTTTATCTGGGTATGGAAGGGAGGTAAATCGTTTTATTTCTTACCCAAGGAACAAAAATACATACATACTGAAAGACGTAACAATTTTACACACATACAAATGTGTACACGCAGAGTACCAGCAACCACTACTACAATCGATGACACCCGCTTTCAGCCATCACTGAACACTAAATTCTTAATAAATTGTGTGTAGCTAACTTTTCTTTAGGACAACATAAACAGTCCGTAACAAAAGCCTCTATCTAATATCACCACTAACTATACCTGTAACACAAAGTACAACAGAAATGCAGTAAAATCGTACCTTTCCTCTCTCTCCTTATCCGCCGCAAGCGACTGTCTGATGAGGTGTGCCACTTCGCTGTTCTCGGGGTCCTTCTCGCGGCCGATCAGGAAGCGCACGAGCCCCGATGTGTTGCGAAGCACCGACGCTGCGTACGCTTGGGTTACTCCCACCTATTAGTAAACATGGAATATAGTAGAACAGAATATTTTTTAGTGTATGCTCTAAATAGATAACAATAATAGACTAGAATATTAAAAAAATAGCACAAAATGAAATGTAATGAATCGATATATAGGAATATTAAAGAAGTCTTTAACATAAAGTGGTACATAGTTTTTATAATCTGAAGATTTTCGGTATACTAATCTATCAATTTTCAAAGGACATTTTTTTTGATAATTTCGCTACATTTCAAAAACAAAATCTACTATACATCCCAAATAAAGTTCCGCTGGTATTTCTGAGTATACTCAATGTAAACAAAGAGTCTCACCAAGCTCTTGCCGTCCACCTCGATGATCTGGTCGTTGACCTGGATGCGGCCGTCGCGCGCCGCCGCGCCGCTGTCCGTGATCGTCTTCACAAAGATGCCCAGCTTCTCCAGCCCCGCGTCCGCGCCCACGCCCATACCTATGGCGAATAATAGTGATAGTAAAAAACAAAGACAGAAGCACAAGCAAGAAAAACTAGAATGTCGTAATAGCCAACCACTATCGAAAATATTATGGATTACTTCATAAAAAAAATTACTCTAGTATATCCAACGGGATCCTGCGGGATTTCCGAGATAAAAAGTATCCTATGTTTTAATCCAAGCTACCCTCTGTGTGTGTGCCAAATTTCATGAAAATCGGTTCAATAGTTTTTGCTTAAAGAGGTAACAAATAAACAAACAAATCTACAAACTTTCGCATTTGTAATACTTATTAGTAGGAAGTAGGATAGTACGATTGCCATTTACATAAATACCAACTTTGAATTCTAACAATATAAGTTGTTTTTTAATAGTACATACGTACCTATAATAGAGACTCCCAATCCATCGGCGCCCTTGACGAGCTCAACGGGGAACACGTGCATCTTCTCCACGCGCTTCTCCAGCTCGTACTCGGCCGAGGCCGCGACCGGGTCAACGTCCTCGTTGCGGCGGTCGTACTCGCGCACCGAGTGCGTCGAGAACACGCGCATTGGATCCGTACTGGTGATGGAATTGAAAAATATCATTTACTATTAAACTTTATAATAATTTCTTCTATTCGAAGGATATCAGGTTTCTAATAAATTACTATTAATTATACTCTATAGTAATAATTCTTCTGTTCGAAGGTTATCTGTGCGGTTAGCACAAAATAAAAGAGGGCGAATTGGATGAACTGTACTTTAATTACGATAAGAGTCAAAAATTAACAATGCTATTCGCGTGGCCGTCAGGGAGCTACTGTGTCGCGTTGCCGCGTGACGTCGATATGCTGACATAGCTATCTTATTGTAACAAATAAGTAATGTACGGAATTCCGTACATGCTCCCGGGCCAAACAAAAAAAAGGATTTAAACAGATACAAAATGCTAAAAATGCTAGCTATTATGCTACTATTATTTATGTTACAATGCTATAATAGTTAAATCAAATATAAAATTATAGAATGCTTAAACATTTCCAAAATTTTTAAACAAAAATAATAATTACAATTAAGATTCATGTAAAAAAAAAATTTCATGAACAATTATACAAAAAAAAAAAAGATAGAAAATAATCAAAAATGATTAAAAATGAGTTAAACCTTATAAACAAATGAGTGTATAAATTTAAATACAAAAAGGATAAGAAAAATCGCTAATATTATCTAAACAAATTTGCACATAATTATTGCACATCTGATGCTTTATACACTCGCAACAAAACAGGTGACGTAGCTCTGTCCTGTCTTTGTTCGTTTGCACTACATTGATCCACATTTAACTTTCGCGCACTCACTACACCCACTTCACACACTTCACTATTGCTGGCGGGCGGGGCGGCCTCCGCTGGTGGCTGCCTCTGCCGGCTGCATTTCCTTCTCCACACGAACCCGGCTATTGCCAGTAATACTAGCAGCAGCAATCCATAGCTGACCACGTAATGGTGTACGTGGTGATCCCACAGGGACTCTTGCTCAACGGGCTCTGACTCCCTCAATTGCTTAACTCTGTCTGCAACCATCTGTAGGTCCTGTTGCAGGGCTGAGTCAGTTGTTTCATTTCCATACGATAATTTTAAAGAAATATTTAGTAATCTATTAATGGGTGATATTTGCGGGTTATATAGATCTGAATTTATTGTAATAGATTTTGAAGTTTTGCTTTGAGTATACGTTGTAAAATCACCTTGCTTTAATATGCAATTCTCAGCGAGGTGCGCTACACCCGACTCCATCAGCTGTTCCATTGTAATCCGATCTTCACACATAAGGCGGATTGCACACTCGTTGCAGCAAGAGAACAGAAATGTATTGACTTGTTGGAGTTTAATCCATTTATTAGTACATGGAACTTCCATTGTTGTACACAGATTTGAAGCTGGATCCTTTACACATAACCGACTATCTGCCTTTAAATGGTAAACAGTCGAATGTATATCGCAATGATAAACGTAAGCTGAGCTAAGGTAGATGCAGTGTTGTAGATCTCTGTCTTCCATTGGCACATAAATGTCTTTGTGTAGGTTGATAGCAACGTACTTTGATGCTGGAATAATGCTGTACATACTTGATTTTTGTTGATGTGGAACTGCTATTAACTGATGAAGTTCAAATATGTCTCTGTAAACGAGAGGGATGCGAATTTCAAAGATGAAGTATTCATTAGTCATCCGAGCTTTCACTTTTAATAGCTTATATAAATCAGACATTTCGTGGTGAATGTCATCAACGGGGAGAGATAGATCTTTTGCCATCTGACCTGATATAACATTAAACTCGTTTTGTAGCTGTTGAGGAGAGATGAGGTGGAGACTGAACCTTTCATAATGAACATCTGTTATCATTTCCACTAACTGGTCTTGAATAGCTCTCAAAGATGATATTAGGTTCCCAACGATGATAATCGATATCGTAAACTCATTAATAGCTTCTATATTTTCTACTTCCTTCTTAATAGAATTAAAACCCTTTCCTAACTCATTTAAATGCTGATTTACAATTTTGTGTTGAGTGCTAATCGTTTCCTCCATTCTTTTAAGTATGTTATATTCTCCTTCAATAATTGATGTCTGATTCCTCCATAGTGCTCTCAAATGTTTTTCATTACGTCCTATCTCAGCAATGTCTTGCTTATATTGCTCCGCGAAATGATCATCTAAAACTCCGAATAGAGTGTGTGCAAGGTACCCTACGCCATTGACAAGGCCGCGTCTTCGCAGACGCGTGCTATTACGCTGACCAAGTAGAATACGATTAATGAACTCTAACTCAGATAAGCTATGACGCACCTGTGATAAAGCTACGTCACAATGCATTTTTACAGAAGCGGAATTACAGACGCGGTCCGAATATTTTATATATTTTTCTACTGCTGCCATACCTTCCCAATAGGGATTCATTTTATAATATACTACGAGTTTCCATTCGTCGCGCGCTAATCTCATGTTACCTAATTTATCGAAATATAATGCCTGACTATTATTTAATTTTGTAACGTTTAACAATGCGTCCGTGCCGCTAGCAAATGTTAAAAATAGTGTGAGTGATAATGCTATCGCTATAAAACTTCCTTTTCCTTGCTTCAACGCTGTTCTTCTTTCTTTTTTCACTTCTCGCTCTTCTTCTTTCTTTTCTGCTGCAATTGGTAACACAGACAACTTAATTATTGGTCGTTTTATGACGCCGTTTTTGGTTTTGAGAGTTACAACTCTCACTAAACCATCTGTACCAGGATGTAGTTGTATCACTCTACCAAGTGACCACTTCCCCGGAGGAAGATTATCATCATGAATGGTGACCAAGTCTCCAATCTTCATGTTGCTCTGCTCGGTAAGCCATTTACTACGAACCGAAAGCTGTGACAGATACTCAGTTTTGAACCTCTTCCATAAATCTGATGTAAGTTTGGATATTAAATGCCATCTTGTTCTCGCGTCGTGCTCTGTTTCAATAATACTTGTCCCGGTCCTACCAATTAAGAAATGAGCCGGCGTTAAACAATCTAAATCATCTGTATTCTCTGTCAGAGGACACAGTGGCCGTGAATTTAGACATCCTTCTATCTGCGCTAGCAGGGTGCTGTACTCCTCGAATGTTAACCTCTGCTCTCCCACTACTCTTTTTAAATGATGTTTTAAGCTTCTGACCGCTCTTTCCCATAAGCCTCCAGCGCTGGGCCACGAAGGTGAGTTAAAATGCCACTCTATTTGCATATCTGTTATCTCATTGAAGAAGTTCTCGTCAAGGGTGTTCTTAAGGTCGTGGTATTCTGCTCTCAAGGTTCTGTTGGCGCCCACAAAATTAGTGCCATTATCGCTGTAGAGGTGGCGTGGCGCTCCTCGCCTCGCTGCCATCCTCCGAAGGGCTGCTAGAAAAGCTGAGCTGCTGAGGTCCGAAACCAATTCTAAATGAACTGCCTTCGTGACCATACATATAAATAGTGCTATATACCCTTTCATTGTTTTTATACCACGTCCTTTGTTAGCTTTCACTTCTACAAATCCCGTATAGTCCACACCTGTGTGATAGAATGGAGCTGCTGGATTAATTCTTTCGCTTGGAAAATTACCCATCATTTGATATTGCCTTGCGGGGTTGTGCTTCCTACAAGTTACACACTTTCTGATTTCCCTCTTGACTGCTCTAGTACCTGATACGATCCAATAACGTTGTCTTATATTAGATAAAGTTAAACGTGGGCCTCCGTGATAGGTAATATGATGCATTTGTTCAATTAACAAGTTTGTAAAGTTACCGCTGTAAGGTATAAGAATAGGATATTTCATATCGTCACATATTACCGCATTCTTTAATCTACCTCCTACACGCATGATTTTATTTTGATCAAGAAAAACATTTAAATTTAATAGTTTACTTTTATTATTTAGTTTATTATGCTTTATTAAATTATCAAAGTCCTCTTTAAATTCCGTTCGCTGTACATATTTTATAATTAATAACTTAGCTTGCTTTATTTCTTGTAATGTAAGATAACTACGTAAGTCCTGATCGCGCTTGTTAAATGTGTTATTTATTGCTCGTAGTATCCACGCTAAAATTCTAATTATTTTAGTTAATGAGCTTTTAGAGTTTATCAAATTATTTATTATGCTATCTTGTTTATTTATCTGAACTACATTTGTTTGTTTAACCTTGGCTTCCTCGTCTGTAGTGTAATTAGTTTGCTTCTCATTATCTTTAAACGTTTTTAACCACTTCGGTCCTTGCCACCAAAGCGCAGTATCCGCTAACTGCGATGCTAACAGTCCCCGGCTTGCGGCATCGGCAGGGTTATCCGCTGACTTTACATATCTCCATCTGTCATTTTTTATAATTTCCGTGACGCTCTTGACTCGGTTGGCCACAAAGGTCTTCCAACGCCCGGGGTCACCTTGCAACCAACCTAATACAACCATTGAATCTGACCAACCGTAAACCGCTAAATTATATTCTTTTAAGCAATTTAAAACCTTTTCCATTAACCTTGAAAGTAGATGAGCCCCACACATTTCTAGCTTAGGCAAGGAAATATTTTTATTGCATGGGACTAACTTGCTTTTTGAAGCTAACAGTATGACCGTTGCTTCACTTTCCCCTACAACACGCGCATAGATAACCCCTGCGTATGCTTTTTGTGATGCGTCACAAAAACCGTGCAGCTCTAAAACTTTGTTTGGTTGAAATCCGATCCATCTTGGGATTTCACATCTATCTAAAAATTTTATATCCGATTGTATTTTTAACCACTCTCTTTTGATCTCTTCTGGTACCTCATCATCCCACAGCAAAGATTCCGACCAAATTTTTTGAAATATTAACTTTAGTGTTGTAGTTAAAGGTGCTATCCATCCTAGGGGATCAAAAATTTTAGATATTTCGGCTAGTACCGTCCTTTTGGTAGGCTTTTTGCTTTCATTTATAGAATAACTAAATTTAAATTTATCCTCTTTCGGAACCCATCTCAATCCTAACGTTTTAGTTGAACTATCGGATTTAAAATTAAATATTAATCGACTATCCTCCTGTACGTTTTCTATATTTTTTAATAATTCCGGTTCATTCGATATCCACTTTCTTAACGTAAATCCACCTTCTTTTAATAAGTTATTTATTTCTGATATTAATTTCTGTCCGCTACCTACATCAAACGACCCGTGTAACAGGTCATCCATGTAGAACGATTCTTGTAGGACCCGTGCTGCTTCAGGATATTTGCTATAATCGTCTATCGCTAATTGCTTTAAGGTCATCATCGCTAAAAATGGCGCGGCCTTGGTACCGTAGGTAACTGTAGCTAGCTTATATGCTTGTAGATCCATGTCAGGAGATTCTCGCCACACTATCTGCTGATACTTCTGATCCTCGTCACTAACCAATATTTGCCGGTACATTTTTTCTATGTCCGAGATGAAAGCTAACGGATAAATACGCCACTTTAAGATCAAAGATTGCAAATCTTTTTGCATATTCGGTCCAGTATACATAACATCATTTAAGCTGTAACCTGTTGATGTTTTTGCTGATGCATTATACACCACCCTTAGCTTGGTTGTTAGGGAGTCAGATTTCTGCACTCCATGGTGTGGTAGGTAACATTCCAACCTACGCTCACTAATGCTACGGTCTAAATGTAATGTAGTAGGTATCATGTGCTGTAATGATATATATTCACGAATAAAGCTTTTATAATCATCGGCGAATTTCTTTTGCTTGCTAAACTTCTTTTCTAAGTTTAAAAACTGTGCTATGGCCGTGTTTTTAGACTCCCCTATTTTTTCTAACATGTCTGGCTTAATTGGCAATCTGACCACATACCGTCCGTCTCTACGACGTTTTGTCGTCGACAAATAGAAATCTACACACGCTTTTTCATCTGATGATAAGTCTGACTCAACCCCGACGTCCTCAACTTCCCAGAATTTTTTCATATCTTGTATTGAAGTTAAAACAACATTACAACGAAATGATTGGATTTTGCCAAACAGAATCCAACCGAGTTGAGTCTGTTCTGCTATCGGCTGAGAGGGATCGTCTCCTCTACGGATACCTCCCATTTTTATTAACGCGTATATATCGGATCCTAATAAGATATCTACAGGCCGACTGACATAAAATTCGGGGTCCGCTAAGTTAATGTTTTTTATAAATGACCACGCTGGCTGTTCAAAACTAGACGTAGGTAAGCTTTTTATTAAGTTGTTCATGATAAGTGCATCCGTACTAAACGTAAAATTATTATAAATTGACTCGCAAGAAATACTTAACATTCCTTTGCAATTATTTTCTTTTTCTCCTAACCCGTAAACTACACCTCGACAAAATGATCTTTTTACTCCTAATCGCTGTGCTGCATTCTCAGATATAAGCGATATCTGAGAACCCTGATCGATTAACGCCCTCAACGTTTGGTAAGAGCCGTCAACCGATCTAACTTGAAGCAGCGCTGTAGCTAACAAAACTTCGGATGGCCCAAGCTGAGAAACGTGCAAGTTATTTGCTACCGGTTCCAATTTATTCTGTGCTGTTTCATTACGTCTAGAATTCGACATCGCGTTACTAGTCGATGAATAATTTTTAACAAAACAATCATGTATTAAAGTATGATGCCTACCGTTGCATTTACGACATCGCTTCGTAGAAATGCATTGCTTGCTATTATGAATGAATAAACAATTTATACATAATTTCAATCTGTTTACTGTTTGCAACCTTATTTCATTAGACATATTAATAAATTTGGAACAATTAGGTACACCGTGCGCTTCTTTACAAATAACGCATTGTGCTTCGGAAACATGATACGATTTAGGAATGGAATAATTATAGTTGTTACCATGAGGATTATACGTAGGCTTTTTATTGAAAGTTTGATGTTTCGACTGATTATTATTTTGAGCTGTAGTTTTAAACATAGAATCTTGCTTTCGACGTGATGATTCTAAGTTAGTAAATTTGCTCTCGAGATATGCTAAAAACTCCTTTAAGATTGGTAAATCCCTAGGGTTTTTTAATGAATCAACGTAGTCCTCATACGTGTCTTTATCTAGTTTTTGAGATAAAATTTGAACAAGCATAGGGTCCCAACTTGCCACATCTACCCCTAAGTTTCGAATTGCATGCAGACATTCCAACGTGACGTCATGCATTCGCTTTAATTGTGCAACCGATTGCTGAGATAGCGTAGGTAATCCCATTAAGGTATTCAAATGAGAATTAAATATAAGTTTTTTATTATTGTATCGATTATTTAATATTTCCCAACAGACATTGTAATTAGATGTACTTATCTGAAGATGCTGTATTAATCTCTCGGCTTCCCCACGTAACTTGCCTTTGAGAAACTGCATTTTTTGTGCAGGTGATAAAGAAGGATTATTATGAATACTCTCGTTAAACAGGTCTTTAAACGATGTCCACTGCTGATAGCTACCAAAAAATAATGGAATGTCCATTTGTGGCAGTGACTTCTCTCTATGTGCTACTGACCATAATTTTTTGTTGATCGCCTTTTTTAAATTAATATATGTTTGCTCGTGCTTAGAAAATAATTCTTCGTATGAGTCATCCTCTCCACCTACCTCCATGTAGATATCCCAATGTAGGGAATCTATAGCGGCCCACCTAGATTGAAGCTCTCTCAAAACGTCCTCGAATTCCCATCTCTCGCTGATGCTATCTAGTTTGATGTTATAGGCTGTTCTCATCAATGCTTTAAAATTAACTGACTGCTTACGTAACAAATCATCTACCTTACTCGTGCTACCCCTGGACACGAACTCTCGTGAGGGTCCCGGTCTTGGGTCCGCTGACTGCTTAACATCATACTGAGCGGGCTCACCTGTATGCTGTTCCTGTACCTCTGCTGCTGGTTTATGATAAAAACCCATCTCGTGCTGCTGCTGCTCAATGATATCTTTAGCTTTTTGATACAATTGACGTGTACTCTCATAGTCAGACTGTATGAAATATGGATGGTCCCTATTACCAAACCCACAAATATTAACATGATTACTTTCATACTCAAGCCAATAATTTTCTAATATTTCTGTACGTCTCTTAAAATAATCTAACGACCTCCTATCCGCTCCAGTTTTCTTTAAATTGTTTATTAATTTTGCTATTGATTCGTTGATTAAAATTTGGTTTTGGTAAATGGTTTCCATGGTTCAAATTTATAGTAAGAAAATATGGAAAGATCTTACTTGATAGTCTTGAAACAACTGACTGACGCTGAGTTCACCCGTTACGCCCGATGCTGGTTGCTGTTGTTGCTGCTACTGCTGCTGAGTACTCCCGGCTGCTGCTCGCTTTGCTATCACTAGTCGGATAACTGCTGTCGGTGCTCTCGCGCCGCGTGTTCCCAACTAGGTTACACGTGTTCACGTATGGCTCACACGTGGACGGTCACCAACGTGTCGCGAGGTCCCGCTTTTGATCACTCGCGCGCGCTGGATCAATGGCTCGAAGGACCAAATGATGTGCGGTTAGCACAAAATAAAAGAGGGCGAATTGGATGAACTGTACTTTAATTACGATAAGAGTCAAAAATTAACAATGCTATTCGCGTGGCCGTCAGGGAGCTACTGTGTCGCGTTGCCGCGTGACGTCGATATGCTGACATAGCTATCTTATTGTAACAAATAAGTAATGTACGGAATTCCGTACAATGCCGATACAAATGTCACTAAATGTACACTAAACAACAATGAGAACTCTGCTTAGTTTACACCATGGATCAACATATACTGGCGTAGCAGAGGGTTATCTTCCATGCTTCAATTGAAACCTCTCTAGCTCGAGCTAACAGGGCCATGCACTTGTATGGGGAAATAATTTATTTGTATCCACTACAACAGATGGCGTTGTCATAAAAAATAAATGTAAATACATTTTTTGTTGAAGTAAATGTCAAAACTACCATTTTGCTCGGATTTCTAAGTTGATCTAATTTCCAATAAATATACTATCTATTTAGTGGGGCTGGCAAAACTGACTTTACAAATCAATATTGTCGTGGGGCGCCATCTAGCATACAGACAGTTACTGTGCAGATAGTAACGAATTAAACAAATTCTTGTGCAACAATCTCTTTAGATGGCGCATTACAAACGTTCCTTGCACATGACTACAGTCTGTTTTTTTCGCTACGGACTAAATTGACATAAGCTGTATTCCTACTTCCTAGTCTTTAACAAATCAAATAGTGATCGTGAGGGACCTCGCGCGAAATTTGTTTACATGTACTAAACAACAACTGTTTAAAATAATTTTTGACTTTACTGTACCTTATTTTCTGGACACTAAACTTTTAATACATCGAGGTTTTTTTATTACTTACTACCGCTTACATACTTTATCACCACTTACTACACTTTCATGACAGAAAATATGCGATGATTTTTAAATTAATTTTTTCCATCTCTAATCACAGCTGTTCAAAAGATACACCATACATTATGTATCGTCGACTAAATTCTACCAATTACTTCAATTATTGTAGTATCGTTTGTTATTTAAAACTTGTTCAATTGATAAAGTCGAATTATTCAATAGTATTATTCAATATTAACAGAGTCTATAACTTGGACGTCACTAAATTATGATCATATCACAGTAAAGTTGCCATTGTTAAACTTTGTTTACTTTTCAAATATATTCATCTGATATCTATTTTAGTAAAAATTAATAAATATATTTTTTTATCTGTGATGCTCCATAGTTCCCATGATTTTTAAAACATTCAACAACAAGTTAAGAACATAAAGTTGTTAAAAAAAATAATAAAATAATGTGGTAAAAGTAAAAAGTTACGATTCCAAAACCAGTACATACTGTACAACACTATTTTTAAAAAGCTGGTATCATTAGATCGAAATTTTTGCATGTGTCAGTTTAGTCCGTACCGAAAAAAACAGTATATTGTGATTACAATTTCTACCTACCACTGAATAATTGCTACCTTTTTACTTTTATACAATGTAAGGATTCTTAGAGCGGTTTCAGACTAGCGTTTGTTGCCGCGCGTAACGCTACCAGGCATTCTGACGCCAGGAGGGCTGGTCAACTATGTTTGTGTGAACCATGTCTAGATAGCCTCATAGATTCTGCTTTTAACGACGTATGAATTGCGACAGATGGCACCACATACCCTATATTAGGATATCATGATCAGGGCCGTCTTAGACTGTGCTGGGGCCCTTGGGCACACAAGAATTTGGGGCCCTTTTGGAATGTAAAGAAAGTGAAATACATTTTTTTACTGTGATCTGCTTTATTATGGGTAATCTAATCTAATATAATTAATGATATTAGTATGATGCGAAATTACGGTAATAGTTTCTTTCGAGATTTCTGTTGAGCAAAATCTTCTATTAAATCCTCGAACTCAGTTTCCTGAAGAATATCACTTTCTATGCTCATAATTGACAAATTATTTAGTCGTTCTTGTAGCATTGATGTTCGCAATTCATTTTTAATTCTCTTAAGCTGCGAAAATGAGCGCTCCCCACTACAATTGGTAACCATTAGGCATTCATATAAATATATTGATTCGAATAAATCTGAAAATAATCGATATTCGGGCATTGAGAAAAGTGTAATGAGTATTTTGAGATTAAATGTGAGAGAAATTGTCGGCCCTTCGGGGCCCTCTGAGGATGGGGGCCCTGGGCACTGGCCCCTTGTGCCCTTATGGTAAAGACGGTACTGGCTATAGGCATAAGCAAGGAACTTAGCAAGAATCTGAAAGAGACAGTTAGATGCGCAAATCAAAAATCAGAGATCATGATGTTCTGGGGCCCTAAAGTAATACACCTTAACACTGGATAAGGCCCTAGCCTGATCTAATTAATAAAATTTGTTTACTGTTTTATTAGCAGAACTGTACCAATGAATTTTTTAATTACTGTATTATCAAATATTTTCTATGCTAGATCCCTTTATTTTCAGGCCATAAAACCCATTATTTTTACTGCTCTATACAACAAAAGCTTACAGAATTATCCACACAATGTTAAAAGAATCCTTGTTATATTTCCAGAATCTACCTGCTGAAGACAAGATGTGCTCTGACATAGTCCGGGTGGTGGTGCCGGAGCCCGCGCCGCCGGACGAGACCGCCGTGTGAGGGCGGAGCGCCCGCCGCGAGGCGCACACCTTGTAGCCGGGCAGGGACTGATGGGATGGACAGTGGACTGTTGCATTCAATGTGTGGGACTGATAGCAGACTGTGAACTAGTGTGAACACTGTGAACTGTGTGTAGTGATGACTTAAAGTGGAATTATAAACAGTGAAAAGTTATAAAGGAAGTGAAAAGTAATACTTTACAATGTAGAATCGTTCTAAAATGTCTCTGTAATTTTATTGTGCGATGATAGTGATTGTAACTGAAATATTGTAGTGAAGAGTAGCAATAATGTGCAAAAGTGAGGTAATTCAAATAGTGATAATCGTAGAAGGATTAATGCTTCATGCTTTGAGGTCATGTAATGTGGAGTTGCATCGTTGAACATATAGTAGAAAATACATTTTAACCTTTTAACCGCCAGACAATTCTACAAAAAAATGTGCTCCTAGCGCCGAACACGTATTTTCAAGGTCAACTAT
>DWKA01000876.1:0-14241 GCA_018249155.1 Panoquina ocola ocola
AGATAATTTCACGATGTAACAAATGCATTGAGGTTATGGGGGACTACTTTGAAAAATAATTTATTTTCAGAATTTTCGTTAGGTATTTTCATGCCGATACCGAGAATACATTGAACGCCCCTCGTAAATAGCAGAGTGCTGTTTTTTTTAATATTAATACTTTGAGTTGATTTGGTATTTCATTAACGTGGAGATTAAATCTCATAGATTAAAGTAGCTCTGAATCATCAAACTGTTCGACTACTGTACAAAAAAAATATTGAAAAATATTAATAGTATTACATTACATGAATTTATGACAATGAATGCTGTGAAGCTGTGAAGTATAATAATAATTTAAGGAAATTTTCAGTTTCTTAAAAAAAATGTAATTTTGGAGAAGGGAGTTCTCCCGGCCAAGTGAGATGTGTCGCTCGGGGAGCGGCCGAGCTACTTTTATATTTATAGAGATAATTTTGCTACAGATTAAAGCCAGTGCCCGACCGCCCGCCGAAGCTGTCGCCTCTGGTGGCCGACCTCAACAACCTGAATCTCAAGAGCTCGGCGGGGTACCCTCACATCGAGGAGTTCAGCTCCGACCACGACTACGAAGCGCTCAGCCCCTCCTACAACCTCAAACCGTCCAGGCCGGCGCCGCGGCCGCCGTCAGCGAAGTCCCCGATCCCGCACGGCAGTCCCGCGCGCCCCACCTCCCCCCCTTCCCCCTCCAGGAAGAAGG
Organism: Panoquina ocola ocola; assembly: GCA_018249155.1. Taxonomy (NCBI): domain Eukaryota; kingdom Metazoa; phylum Arthropoda; class Insecta; order Lepidoptera; family Hesperiidae; genus Panoquina; species Panoquina ocola. The sequence continues at coordinate 719 of DWKA01000876.1, forward strand.
GCCCCGCGCCGCTGCCGAGGAATGCCAACTACCAGACGCTCGGTGGCTACAACGGGCTGGAAGGCGTGCCCTTCGTTTTGAACCCCAAGCTGCGGGGACTGCCCAGTGATGCTATGGTAAGTAAATTTCAACTAACCTTTATAATTTACATACTACATATATAGATTTGCAAATAAAATTTTCGACAATACTCAACATTCTTGTTTAACCTTCAAATATGTTTGTTTAAAATAAATGAGCGAAAGAGATATGTATAGGTGCGTCCACATTGCGCGCGGCAAATGTCTGAGGCTGAGGCGGCAGCCTCAGACGCTTGCCGCGCGCAATGCGGACGCACTAATATCACTTTCTTATTTTATTAATGCGTTATGGAAGAAATCTAAATTAATTTAGGATACTTCATTAATGTAGATATTTATTTGGTACTTATTGAAACGTTAATTTCCAGATCCAGTTGCCGGTGATAAAGCAGCGCTCGCGCTTCGACCTGGACCGCGATTACTCGTACACCTTCAGCGTGGAGCGCCAGACGTGAACCATCTCAACCTCCTCATGTCCTAGTGAGACCTAGTGAATATGAGATCAAGTTTTACACGTGGCACAGGTTATTTAAATGACATTAGTTTACATTTACAGTACATCACAAAATAGTAGTTTACGTTTGAAAGCTTTACAAGGAACAGTGACCAGTTGTGTGACCGTATTGTGTTGCCATTGTAAACTATTCTTTCTTGATATCTTCAACCTCCTGATGCCCTAGTGAATGAAGTATGTGGCTCGGCCGTAAACAGACCGTACACGTCCTTGTTACTTTATATAAATAACATTAGTTGACAGTACGTCACAAAATAGTAGTTTAGTTAACCTTTGAAAGTTTTACAAGGAACAGTGACCAGTCGTGTGACCATATTGTGGGTTGCCATTGTAAATTATTTCTTTTCTACAACTTATTCTGACATTAAGTTTTATATAATGTAATATTAAGCTGTTTGCGTATTGTACAACCAGTGTACTCATAGTACACTATGAGAATAATGAATTTTAGATTATAGTACTGTGAAATATTTAAGCTGTGTTCCACTAAAAACAGCTGATTGAAGAATAATGTTAAATGCACAGCGACCATTAGACTTAGCGAAAATATTCTGTAATGAATGTTAATAATTGACGAAATTTGACTAATCCAGTTTTATTTGTATACGATCTTGTATACTCATTATTAGATGAACCGATTCTTCGTAAAAAACGAAGGATCCAGAGTTCGATTACTTACCTGTCGAATTAAATCCTTGTGTGATAGATGCCAAATCTCATATTACAGCGTGCGTACATTATTATTAAAGGTACGAAAGATTCTGTGTGTAGAAATATTTAGTTGTGAATGTGTTCGGGAGGTATTGATTTAGAGAAGCGCGTGGCTGGATAGCGTTGGTAACAATACTGCCAGGAATTGGAATTTTTGAAGTGATTTTTACGAAATTATGCTCCAATAATATGTATTTAAAGACTTTGCCAGTTTTATAGTTTGCTGAAATAATTATGAATTATTGTAATTAATCCATACTTAAAAAATCTTGGCGTCTTTGGATATCTTATTCTTAAGCATTCAACTGTTAGGATTAATTTTATCACATTTTTTCAATTGAGATTTTTATCACAGAGATGCTTGAAGATATTTTTTACAGACCCTGAGGTTTGTAAAATGATTTATTTGTAATAATCCTACGTAAAATTAAATACGTATTTGTTATGGATTATCCGGTGAATGAGATATTTTACTGTGTTATTATGTATAAATCGTGAAGTAATTCTTTCATTACTTTATACAATATATCGATCATTAAGAATCTGAAGATAATATTAATTATTAACCGTTACTACAGCAAGCGCAGCCGGGTGCGGCTACTAGTATATTATAATCAATAAAGTACAATAAATAGGTCTCAGTGATAACTTCTTTATAAACATTTACCTTCATTGTGCAATTTAATTTATTATGATTGTATATTATTATTATTTTAATTTTCAGTTTAAATGAAATGTTGTGTTCGGAATTACTTTTATACCACCCTTGTTAATTCCATTTTATAATAATAATTTTATTTATTATTCATTGAATATCCTAATGAGATGACAATATCCACCATAGCATGGTGGAGTAAAAATAGACATAATATGCCCTGTAGTAGTCATTACGGGATAAAAATGGTGAAATCATGAGATGACAGATAGCTAAACGCGTAATAAATTCTGTAACTATATTATAAGGAACTCTGCGTGTCCGAGTTACGTGAGATTTTAATTCATGATCTTTATTACTAGTGATTCAATTTTAATAGGTAATATTGATGACGTATAATTTTTAATGAGTACGTTGGGAAACATCGGGCGTCACGCAACAGGGGTGTTAGTACGAGTTTTTCTAACTATTCGATCGGCGTAACCGGAACTTATTTTGTATGGGATTGAAGCAGAGCCATCTTGTGGCAGTTTAGGGGAATCAAAATTTTCCATACGAATTTTACGTTACAAAACTGAGTAGTTAGAAAAACTCGTATTAAGACCACAGGTTAGCGCTCGGTATCGTGAAAGACTGATAAATGTAGGACGGGAATTGTACTGGGAATGATCTTTGTTGTGTTCATAGTGTTGTGATCTGTAGTCGTTGGAAGATTAAGCAAGATGTGCGAGTTTAGTCAGGATTGGTGCCAAAATATATTAGTCAACTAGTGGTTTGGTACAAAATCAATCGATATGTCATAATATGTTTATTACTCTGTGCTTAATCTTTTTATAGCAAATTATTACTTCCTATCTGATTATCTGTATATTTCTTTGAATTTACTTTGTTTCATTTATCCACATCTAATTGTTATTGTAGATCAATTTCGCGGCATTATTCGAGAATTCCAGATCTTATGTAACGGTTTTTGAATCTGGCTCGAAGGACCATTCGTCTTTAGTTATTTGTTGAAACTGTTGGTTTAGCCTTTTTTATATTTTAAGTTTTTTATCGTGTTGTTGATAATAACTACAGATACGCCACTTAACTTTTGTTTCTAATTGAAAACATTTTTGTTAATATTAAAAAAGTCAGTTGTTACACGGAATCCGGAAGATGAGTAATGCACGCAATAGTTACATTAGTGTTAGTTGCCATCGTTTTTGTTACCCACACTATTGTGTTTAGCATAATTTGTGTTCATAATTTTGAATAAATATAATATATCTCATCATTATGTATAGGTAAGCTAATTCCATACAGTACCCGATAAATAAAATGGGGCTTCACTAAATTGTAGTTGCATAATCATGTTCATATCATATCATACATAATGCACTTCATATCCAAATAAGCAATTCTTAAAAGTTAGTGATTTACTAAAACTGTATGTGCCAACGACAGTACAATTTTACTCTGCTGGTCCCTAGCAGCCCTACTACTGGGGAGTTTGAATGTGAGTGTAGTCATGATGATGATGTTATCAAAACTAAAGATACACAATTTTTGACAAACAATTCATTTTTATTGCCATATTGTATTAGGTCGTTTCGTACTAGTTGGTAACCTAAATGACATTTTGAACTAATTTTGAAAGTTCTCTTTAATGTAAACCTATTTATATGAGGCTGAATATCCACTAGAGATGTGCAACGGTGCCTTGAAACGGTGTGTTTTCAGAGGTGCGAGAAAGTTTTGCGCTGCGAGGGCTCACCATTCGTCGGTAGTACGAGTCTTTCTAACTAATGTAACGGAAACTAATTTTCTATGGGATTGAATTAGAGCCATCTAAAGGCAGTTAGGGAAACCAACTTTTCCCGTAAAAAATTTAAGTTAGAAAGTTTACTAACTCGTAAAAGCTCGTACTAAGACCACAGAGTAGTAACGCGAGGCACGGAACTGAAGTGATCCCATAGGTATAGAGTACCTGTCTAGCATATCTGTGGTGGCACTCCAGCGTGAAATAGGTAATACAAAAATGTTACTGATTGCGAAAACTTGCACAAATAAGACAATGCATAAATTGTCACTATTGGATGATTGTGTAGCGGTATAGTACGGTAATGTAATCGAGTACTATCAAAATTAATGTATCTAGATTTATTCTAATATGTTCTGTCTCAATTAATTATGTTATGAAATTAGGTTTAAAATGTATGTTATAAGTCTGTTATTGTCAATTTTTGTACATATCCTTGAATTCGATTAATCTAAAATAATTTGCCTATTATTATACAACTAATATACCTTTGTCAATAATTTTGTAAAAATTATGTAAGTTCTAAATGTAATGCTATTTCTAACTTCATTCTTCGTCGTAATGTTTTCGTACTTTAACCGTTTTTACTATTATTTATTAAGCAAACGTCCTCGATTGTTTGTTTTACGTATGTGAAACGATATTGCTGTTTTCCCAGAATAATGATACTTTGTCTAAGACGATTTTAAGAGAAAAAAAAGACACCCCAAAAATTCCATTTGACTTCCATTCAATGCTGTATGTTGTATTGTGTGTAATTGATTGAATTTTAAATTTGAATATCGAACATTCTGAGACGAAACTTTTTAAAGTTCCATTCTATTAAAGGCCATATTAATTGAAATGTGGTAAGTGTTCTTTTAAATCCTAACGTTTAGTTCATGTTCCTACCAATTGTGATTGTATCCTCCCATTTTTTTTTATAAAATAGTAATGTTTGATGGGACTTAGTCGGTAAGCAATAGAATATTCATGATATAAACTCGACAATGCAATAATTGATGGCAAATCGGCAAAATGTAACTCTGTAAGTCCGTAAAGTGTTATTTGTAGTTAACTATGACCATGAAGGAGTGTGTGGGTTCCCCAAACACACTATAAAATAGTCTCAAATATATTAATGGTGATAGGTACCTTGTTGAAACACTGAGCTCTGATCAATTTACTATAACTGTTGAATAGCTAATGATTATTGTAGTAAATAAATACATTGTTCATATTGTCTCAAATTTATGCTTCATTAAAATATTTAATAGAATTATTGTAAAAATGCTCTTAGGTTGATAGGGAATGCAACTGTAACATTTATTGTTTAGAGCCGGTATAAAATATAAATATTAAATTATTGATGTGTGCTTTTTCATTTATCTACCAAGTTCTTCAGTATGATTTTGATTAATCCTTTAAAAAGTTTATACAATTTTGCTTTTGTAATAATTGACATAATATTGCTAAGTCTGCAGAAATCGGTATATTAAAATTCAACAGCATTTTATTCATATAGGTATTATTGGTACGATGATTGGCGTCAACCCATTAACGGCCCATTACAGAGCACTGGCACACACTGGTCTCCTGACTCTTTTTGCCCATAATGAGCTCCGGCCTCGGAGCTAGCCAGATATCCAGTATCCAGTCAAAATACTAAGTTTTTATGCTGTGTGGCCATGAACAAACTTTCTAATATTACTTCTGCAGACTTAGCTTAGTTAATTTTGAAATCTACACTTTTTGAAACCTCGTCTGAAATGAATTTAAAGAATTATCGACATTTAACACTTAACATAAGTTATCTGTGCAGTCCCATATTTTATCTCTGTACTTTTGATAATTTACGTTTATGTCACACAAGGTGTCACGTCAATACTGTCAGTGTCCAGTCCAGTGTCACTTGCGTATCTCCATTGGTATGAATGTTATTTTAGGTTATGATAGAATTATTAAAATCGTAATTGAGCTATTTCGAAGACGGTAACTCGAAATTCATAGAAACCACTTTCGGATTAAGTCCATCAAAGTGATATAGTGAAACTATCGATGAGAGGAATAACTTACGTCGGTGGGGAAGTAGGAATCGTGAGTCAATTTACCGAAGGCATTTTCATGTTCATTAACATACGAGAACGATTTGGACGTATTAAGACTTTGTGGGAAAATGAGTAGTTCAGGCGAAGAAGTATCATGGATCACATGGTACTGCGGTTTACGTGGAAACGAATTTTTCTGTCAGGTTTGTAACATTGTGTTCCGTCTTCCTGTTTCAATGTTTGTTGTGTTATGTTATGTAGTGATAAACATATAAAAAAAATATCTTGGTCATCACATATTTCACATACATCTTATTTGATTGTACCTAATAATTGCGAACACAGACAAAAACTATACTTAAATAAATAACAATTAATTTAAGATAACATTTACATCTCTTTAAGGTAGAGTTGATCTTAATAACTACTGTAGGATTATAAATAACAATATAAGTTCAATTTCGCATACAGTAGTAAGATGTGTGTGCATCTACCAATATGTGGTCACATGCTGCCTACATACCTAAGTAATAAATATTGTAAAAGCAACACCAACACTTTGTTGCTCAATGGAGTTGATCACTCAAATTGAAGTACACAATTAGGGTAATCTAAATTTAATTACTCAACATACAGAGACATTTAAAATATGATTAAATTGTAATTAGTCTTCAGACTTTTTTGTATTTTTTACAAAGTATGTATTCATGTAGAAAAATTAAATGAGGAAATCTGATGTGTTTAACTAAAATTATATATTTTTGTTGCAAAAACTTTTTTTTGGTTGTAATGTACCTATAACATATGTATTTATTTAGTTACTTATCTTATAATATAGCTGATAATTTATGTTACATGATGTAATCATATCAGTTGTAGATACTATCAATGTTATGTAATTCATAACTGATAATGTAATATTTATCTATTTATTTTGTAATAACTGCACTTGTGATATCATTGTTGTAAAATAAAAATCTGCTATGTGCATTTTTTTGAGATTTCAACATGACTAATATTTGAATAGTTTTCAATTCAAAAATAATATACACCTGAATTGTAGTACACAAGTAATTTTTTTTCATTAATTCCTGTCTAAATTTTTTTGTATGTTTTTGTATACATTTTTTTGGTATAATACAAAATATTAAAACTATTCCAGGTGGATGAGGAGTACATAAATGACAAATTCAACCTGACCGGGCTCAATGAACAGGTGCCACACTATCGGGAAGCACTGGATGTGATCTTAGACCTGGAACCATACAATTATGGTAATACTTCGTACATCACTAACCACAGTACCTATAAAAATTAAACTTAACATTGTTTAATTGCAATTATTATTACATACTAATATTATAAAGCTGAATAATTTGTTTGTTTTTTTAAACATGCTAATCTCAGGAACTACTGGTCCTATTTAAAAAAATCTTTCAGTATTAGATAAACCATTTATTGAGGAAGGCTGTAGGCTATATAACATCAAGCTGAGATGAATAGGAGATTTTTTCCCGAAGCAAAGCAAGGGCAGGATGCCAGTAACTTATAAAATGAAACAGTACTAAGGACATGTGCTATCACTCATAACTTATCCCAAGTTATAATTATTTTTATGTATGGAATATATTATTGCATTTTTTCCAGATGAAAATGCAGAACATACTGAGCTGGTGGAGAGCTCCTCGACAATGCTGTACGGTTTAATTCATGCTCGCTTCATCTTAACAAATCGGTGGGTGTTTAAATAATGGGTAATGTAATTGTACAATAATGTACTTATTTGTTTTGTCATACAGTAATCTTTAATGAATCTTAATTTTACGAAAATTGTTTGAAAACTAAATTATTATGATGTATTTTATTTATTTAAACCACTAAACTATCCCCTTTGTTAATTTTTTATAGTACAAGGTTGTTCGATTTTATAAGACAACATATTCGTTTTATTAACAATATGTTTATTGGATTAAATAGATTTTTCTTGTTTCAGGGGAATCAGTCTAATGTTGGAAAAATTCAAGTCAGCCGATTTCGGGCGATGTCCGCGGGTCTACTGCGAGGCGCAACCCATGCTACCACTCGGTAAGATTCTTAACTTGTACTGCAATCAAATTATGAATAGGAAGTTCAATGACCTCGATTGACCTCTTAAGGTTGAGAGTCTGAGAATGCTATTAAGCGCCCAGTCCACCTGGTCTATTGTAATAAGTTGGAACAATAAACAATAAATAAATAAAAAAAATCCAAGACAAAAACTGTCCTATGTGTTAATCCAAGTTCCCTCTATGTGTGTGTCAAATTTCATGAAAATTGGTTCGGCAGTTTTTGCGTGAACGAGTAACAAACAAACAAACAAACACAAACTTTCGTATTTATAATATTTGTAGTATATGTCGGTGGTGACTCGCGCAGGTCTGTCGGACGCGGTGGGCGCGTCCACGGTGAAGCAGTACTGCCCGCGCTGCCGCGACGTGTACGCGCCGGGCGCCGCGCGGCTGCAGCGCGTGGACGGCGCGTACTTCGGCACCGGCTTCCCGCACATGATGCTCATGACGCACCCCGAGTGCCGGCCCGCGCAGCCCGCCGACCAGTTCGTGCCCCGGTAATTGTTACACTGTTATCATTATCATTACATAGTATAAAACAAAGTCGCTTTTTCTGTCCTCATGTCCCTTCGTACGCTTAAATCTTTAAAACTGGGCAACGGATTTTGATGCGGTTTTTGTACAATTGTAAATTGTGTGTGTTAATGTACAATTTATTATTAACATATACTTTACATAAAATCTATTTTTTCCCGAAGCGAAGCGAGGGCGGGTAGCTAGTTATCGAAATAAAGCTTCTTAAAGAGCTCCATACATGATACGATTCGACGTACGATCGATCTGATATAAATCGTGACGATTGATCGTATCAAAACTTTCGCTCATGCACGAATTAACGATCTTGACATACACCATCGATTCGTCGTTACGATCGGTTTGACACGACGGATCGTACAGATAGATCGTACGGAGCTCTTTACGCACGCTGGCTTTGGGAAGTAGATAAGTTGGTGAATATGTAAGCGTTACGAAAAGTGTGATCGGCCGAGGCGAATGGAAGTTGACAGGTATAAGTATAAATTAGTGAAGATAGACTAAAGTTTTGTATGTTACTATAGGGACAAGAGAGAGAGAGAGGTGTGAGCACGTATTTCGTTTAGGGTACAAAAGTAGAAAATATCTCCGCAGGATCCGTAGCATAGATTATTGAAACAAAAATTTGGATACAAATCATGTAACAGGATACGAATTCATCTTTGAGGGTTTCAAGGGTACTTTTTTCTCAAGGAGTTGAAGTGGATTTAGCAAAGGGAAACCTCCCGCAAGGCGTCTCGCCTGGGGAGCTGTTAAGCTACAACCTGCAACTAACTTGTGTTCTAATAAATCTGTATTCTATCGCTAATAATAAAGGATAGGAATACATAGGGAAATTGAATTATTTTCCAGATTGTACGGTTTCAAGATTCATCCGCTCGCCTATCAGATGCAGGAGGAGGTGGCCGCCAAGACGAAGACAAAGGCGGTGCACAAGCCCGTGACATCACAGCCGCCCGAGAACGAGGAGCGGGTCTAGCGGCCACGCTGGCCCACGCTGGCCGATGGTTGCAGTATACAGTATAGTACAAATTACCCGAAACCATTGACTTGTACATAAAGGTCGTTTGTAAGTGATAAGGTCTAACACTATTACACCAACTCGACCGACTCAAACTCAGCTCATTTAAGATTGAATTTGTGAAAAGGTATACAATGCGTGGTCTTTAACTTACAAGTTGACAAATTCAATCTTAAGTTACATAGCATAGAGCTAACATTTCAATGCCATACTGGGAGTTGTAGCGGCGTTGAGTAGGTGTGATGTGCGAAGACCTTTATAATGACGTGTAAAGACGTGTGTACGGTGTCGCGCTGAGCTTAAGATACGAGTATAATTATGGACACTGATAATTTGTAATTTGGAGTAAGGATTCTTCCGTGTATGAGCTTTGAGCTGGTGTCGTTTTTGGATGAACAATGACAACTATAGCAGTGTTCCGCAATCTTTGTGTGTTCGAGGCGCACTTACAAAAGCGGGTTTTTTCAGTGGTAATCCATAAATTATAATAAAATGGATGGATACATTTGTATTGATTAATCTTAAATGTTAGCCCATTTTGAATAAAAGGTTGTTTAATGCGATATGTGAGCTTGTTTTTACGTTTTGCAAGATATAGTAAATTTTCGGTTAACTTGGCATACGTCCGTCTTAATAAATTTATGGGAAATGTTTTTTTTCGCGGCACACTGAGGAACACTGCAATGTAGGGAAGAAAAATGTTGTCAATTTATATTTAACTTGACTGCCCTTGGTAGTGATTCTGTCTTCAAAAACAGGTCTATATTTTGAATCCCGGCTGTGGCACAGCTTATTCTCGTGTATATAGATGATATATAGATGATCCATCTTAGTTCGGGGTTGTGTAAAAGCGTTTAATGACGTTTATTTTACATATCTATAGTGACATTTATACAGACGATGTACATATTGTATATTAGGATAGGATCGGGTGCCATGGATGGGTAGTTGTTGCGGCAAGTCAACTATAATAGTAAAAAGAGTTAAAATCCCAATGGCATGTAAGGATACTAGGGATATCTTATATCTTTTGTGTCCAAAAAAGCTAATTTATCACAACAATAATGGACAGCTTTATAATATGGTGTGTATGACGACTTATGACTGAATTCGTGTAGTTAGATATCGCTCAATAAAATTTACTTATTTTGTTCGTATTTGGCCAAAAGCTGCGTAGTTTTGGGGTGTACGGGTCTTCATTCGTCGCGTCTTCCTGTAACTTGTTCTTTAAGCGATTATAGCGTCGTGTCGTGTATCACTTGGGCTCTGATTTACCTAGTTTAATCCCGCTAGTAAATTTTTTAATAGCATTTATTGCGGTAGGTATATTACCAGATAGCTTCCTATTTCTCCTTCTAAAATCTCCATTAGATTGTTTTGTACGTGTTTAGGTGTGTTAGAAAGACGTAAATATAAATAACGCGGGTATGTATAAAAATGTATTTTTAGTTGAAGTATTTTTCTATACAATGGGTTTCAATATCAATTATGAAGGTTGTGCCTGTATAGCAGACAAGATCGAGTTAATTTTCTCTACTCTAGGATTGTTATAGTTTACAATAAACATCGAGCATATAACCGAATAGAGCAGTAATTTGAGCTAGGAAATTTCAAAATTGATTAGTGATTCGTCACTTTAAAACAGTGTTGCACCAACAAGTGACCATGTTAGCTATGTATCGGCCAATCAGAGCGCAGCGGCCGGCGCAGTGTTTTGGCGTAACTTGTTTTTGAACAAACAATATAACAATACCGCCCTATTGGTTATATTCTCGATGATCGAAGATGCATCAAGTGCATAGGATTTATCGATTTATAAAGGTGAAGGGTGCCAGACGTACGTGTATTTATACAAAGCATTTTTACTTTTGTATGATAAGAATAAGACATTTTCGAAGTCATATTTAAGGGGAGTTTCTATCAGAAAAGTTTAATGTTAACAAATATTTCTGTCCAATGATTTTATATGAAACTATAAAGGCCTATTTCACCACCGTCGAGGAAATCCCGATTAACGGAAGTAATTAAGTTAACGGTAGGTTAAGTGGTAAGCTTGTTTCATGGCTATTTGTGGTCGTCAGCGGTGTCAACCGTTGAATCACAGATATACACCGTTAATCCTCCTTAATTTTACTCGACGATAGTGGAATAGGCCTTTATAGTATTAAACTATTTAGATTAGACTGACGGCGGCGGATCGTTACAAGTAAACAACTATTTTTGGATGTAATATTTATGGCAACTTTACTTACTATTTATATACCTTACGCTAGTATTACCACGACTATCTGTTAATAGGAATAAATTAATTAGAGAGAACCGGGGGAGTGTAGGTACACATTAACAATGAATACATTTTATTTTTTGTTATTAATATACACCGTTGGATTACACAAAAAATAAGTATCTATAAATAAATTAAATTTATAAAATGTAGGTATGCGTTTTTCTTGTGTAATTCAAACGGCTGAAATATAAATAGCGATATGGATTCAGCTTAATGATTTTTAATGTATATTAAAGAGTCTTATTTTTGTTGGTACTCATAAGTTTTTTTATTTATTACTTATTCAGGATCGGAGTGATGTGTTTCAGCGAATCAGGAAACGAACGATTTAACCACTTGTTTGTTTGGTGATCGAGTCGGTGATTCCATAAATTATAGCTAATTTAATTACATGCATAATTATTATTTATTTGTCGCTTTTGAGACTACAAGTATAGACATCTACACGGAACTTGGCAAGAACCTGAAAGAGACGTTAGGGAGGACGCACACAGCGTAAGGCGTGGCGCGGATACGGCGCAGATCGGCGGTGTCAGACGTGACTGACGTCATTGACTCATGTCAGATAGTATGAAACACATCGTATCAGCGCCGTATCCGCGCCACGCCTTACGCTGTGTGCGTCCTCCCTTAGATGCGCAGAAGTCGTTTCGCTCTGTCTTTTTGTTCTGCACATCTATCTATTTTAAACTCTTGCCAAGTTCCGTGTCGACGTCTTTACTTCTATAAATCGGTTTTTATCGATTTTTAAAAACGTTTTTCTTACTCATTCTTTTCTTTCCGTACTTCGTGAAGTCTGTGGGGCGATGAGCGTGCAATCATTTTGTTTAACATCACAAGTGTATAATAGTGATTGTGTATGTGAAAAAATATCTAGAGTCATTGGAGCTGTGACTCGAGCGGATTTTATACGTAATATTAATAATAGCTAGATTGTCAGATATCGAAGTCGAATATGCACTACATAAAAATTATAAAGATAGGAAAACTTGGCTCATTTAACAAAATAGCTTTAACAGGTGATGTGAAAGATTTTCTGTATTTTTTGTGTTCAAATATTTGTGTATTAATCTTCGTAATATTATACATATATCTATAAGAAATGTCAGAAGTGAATGTATCCATATATGATATTTGTATATTAATCTGTTGATAATTTTTCTACATTGTTTATGAGTTCGGATTTTGGCGACAAGTTAACCTTATAAACTACAAGTATTAACTTTAACCAAATGATTAGTACGTGTTTATTAATATTATAAGTAAAAATAACATTGGCTTTTATACCGGAATTTGTTTTGATTACATTCATTGCGAAACTAACACAGCCCGCCTGTCTGATGGAATATTAAGTTTTTTTTTTAAATTAATAATCTTTTATTCATGTGTTCGAGTTAATTGCGGCGAGTCGGCAGGATTGTAAATAAATTGTTGATACGATTAGTGCCATAACGAATGGCGTTTCCAAAGCGGTGAAACTCCGAGTTAAATTAATTAAATAATGCAATCAAACTAAGAATAGGAACGACAATGACTTCGATTGACTTTTATTGATTTTCAGTTTGGTAAAGTTATCTTATTGTTTACGAAGGCGGCTATGACGTCACAATATGGCGCAAGGTTATTCCTGTTGAGTGTTTGATGGCAGTATAATGTACATGGTAATGGATAAATAACCCTAGCATTAAGTGAAGTTCTATTTTTGTATTGTTACTGCGTATACAATGTTGTGTTTATACATTTTACGTTACCGCGTTACGTGCCAGTCTTTGTTGTTCTCTGTAC
>DWKA01000877.1:0-14239 GCA_018249155.1 Panoquina ocola ocola
ACCGATGACAATACACTAATTTGATAAAATTAAGCGTGTTTTTTTTAGTTTTTTTTTAACTATTTAATTATTATTTTCAAAAACAAAATCAGAAATAATTGATTGATATAGGTATCACAGATACACTTATGCACGTTTTTTTTTATCTACAACCATTTCGAAAAGATGCTTTGTCATGGAGGAGAACAAATGGTAAAAGAATTTAGATTTGATCCATTTTCTGAACACTGCGTGCAGACTATAAAAAAATATACCATAGGTACGTGATCCGGTCAGCTAGTATGTCCACTATTCACCTAAAAGTATTGTAAATACATGTTTTTTATTTATTCTTTATTATCAGACAACTAAGGCCAGTACACACCAATATACATTTTAAACTTTGTATTTATTTTATTCACACATAATATAAAATAACAAAATAATACATACAAAGCCAGCACCTACAACTACATATAAACCGTGTTATCCACCGGTAGCAATAAAGGTGCGTTATGAGATCCGGAGACGCTCGCAAACAAGGGGATGGAGGGTTGCTACCCTGTTGTGTAACCGTTACTGGCAAAACAGGTAGGTTTGTGGCACGACGGTATTTCGACAGGTAGATGTTTACAATCATAGAAATCAGAGTCCTTGCTATTGGTCAAAAACGCTTACAAGTGACATTCATATGAACCAAGTGACATTGGTTGGTCACATTATCATTCTACCTTCTCTGATTAGTGATTTCTATGGAGACAGCTACAGCCATGACACTTGGATCGGTATCATTTGAGGTATGGGGACTAGAAGATCACGGTTAATACGTGATCAGTAAGGTATAACATTAAGGAGATAAGATGATTGTAATTTAAAATATTTGCACGTTTGTTAGAATAAGGAGATATTGTAATTTCAGTTAAGAAGCACGTCCCCTTTAGTATATAAGAGCACCGTACCAATCATATGGATGAACTACGGATTACGAAATACAGAGTTTCCTTCACAATTAAGAGTTGTTCTGCTTATTGAATTCTCCTGGTCTCCACGCCACACCACACATTAATTTATTAGTGATATGTTATTTGTGTCGTCGGTGCTATCATGGATATAATTACCTGGTAAATAATCACAAAACCTTCAATAACTTTACTCAAGAGCGATGTAAATCTATCCAACATTATTTACTGAACGAGTATGTTTTGTTGACTACTTATAAAGGACGAATAAGAGAATGGTTGCAAGAATATAAGCTTATGATGGGTCACGGATAAATTTTGCCGTTACTACTTTCATCGGTATTTCGGTATTTGTAGATTGGAAGACTTCACACACCCTTGAGAAGATTATGGAGAACTCTCAGGTTCAGGTTTCCTGACGATGTTTTCCTTCACCGAATCAAGTAATAATTAACTTATAATACGCACATAACTTATGGAAAATTAAAGGTGCGTGCAGGATTTGAACTTAAGACCTCGCGTTCGAGAGATCAACGTTCAAACCACTAAGCTAAACTGCTCACTGTTATTACATTACTAACTTGAAATAATTAGGTACTATTACCCAGCAGAAAACTATAAAGAGTTAAGTAGACGCAAAAAACGCGTGCAAACGCCATTAATAAAATATAAATCCTGTAAATATTTCCAGGTACAAATTAAGCTGAATTTCAGGTGACAGTTCAGTTTGTAGCTGCGGAAATCCACTTTAAAATATGTTATTGCAAACTTTCGGATAGAATCATTAAAACAAAACACCGCGCGTTCCACGAAATGTTACATCGCGCTATAATTGTGACTTCATAGGGTTGTCACTTACAAAATATGCATATTATTATTAACTTACTGTGCATGATAGAATTTCATCTTTTTATTTTGCTTATTTTTGATGTGAAACTTCTTTATCGACGACATCGGGAGAAAAATCTGAATGTCGTAACACACTACACACGTCGATAAAACTCTGTATAACAGAATTGTATATTTTTATTTTGTTTATTTCTGATGTGAAACATCTTAAGCGGCGACGTCGGGATAAAATGCTGACGGTCGTAACACACTGCGCACCTCGATAGATAGCGTTAGTAGGAAATAAATATAAAATAATTGTTTTTAGTTGTTAAAATTCGATTCAACAAAATAAATTTATAACACGGATAACAATAAATTATAAAAATAGTGCAACCTGATAAAATTGTCGTGTTACTCAAATGATTTTGGTTTTTACTTTACTTTAGTAATTCAAACTATTTTCGATTTTTGATTGCATTTTATTTACGTGCATACTCAAAAACACACGCAACCGAGAAGAAGAGTTGATCAAAATCAAAATCATTTATTCATTTTGGTGCCCCAGGCACGCTTATGCACGTCAGTTTTTTAGTCTACTACCATTTCGAGAAGGTGCTTTGTCATGGAGGAGAAGAAATGGCGAAAGAAACCCCTCCAGGCGAAATGTTTTAAAAGATTGCGATGAACTGATGGTGAGTAGGTGCTAACTACAATAGAGGTTTAGGCGTAACCGAGGGGTAGGGGGAGTTGCCCTACCTGGAATTCGTAAAAATAATCGATTTGCCCAACTCTCTGGATCGAAAATATCTGATTAAGATGAGAAGAGTAAACCCGCGTTAAGTAATTATCTATCAACAATAAACGTATCCCTCTGTAAGCAAATTAATCTGCGGCCGAGTCCCGGTACTCGCGGTAGGAACAACTCACAGTAGTGACACACGTCGCGGTCATAGGATAGTAGTGTTCTGGAATCTGCGCGATGTGGACGCGCGCGGGGCTGCTTGCGCTGGTGGCGTGCGCGTGCGCGGTCACCCGGGACCAGTTCTACCCGTGCGGCCCGGACCGGGACCGGCTGCTGGCCTCCGAGCCGGACCAGGCCTCCCTCGAAGTCACTCTCAACGTGCCCATCGTGTTTTACGGAGAGACCTATGACACTATCTTTGTGAGTTATATATTTTGTATATTGTGTGTTGGTAGTTGAACCGTATTCATAAACAATATTACTATGCGGCTTCACAGTGAAATGGGAAGAAAAGATCGACTGTTTACATTTCTTCCTGCTTCACTTAGTTTCTTTGACGATGCCAATATTAGTTTCGTTCTATTATACTGTGAGATCTCATAGTGTTATTTGTGAATACTAAAGTAGTAAGATTAACACTTGGATTCTATAACCATCCGATTATTCATTTTTGCATTGACTTAGTTTTAGTTAGAGATTGGTTGTAGGCCCTTGGCGTTAGTCAGATTTATTAAGTTAATGAAATAGTGAGGGTAATCAATTTATAATCTGTCATTATACCAGAGATTAGGCCTAAGAAGATGGCCATAACCGTGAGCCGCCTAGTTAAAAGAATTTAAGTAAATTTTGGTGCCTATGCTCCGTTGAACAATGGATGCAGCTAATGCATACATAAATATACAGCTGTTTTGCTCTGTATCACGGGAATTACCCGTTTATATCTTTCAGTATATATACCTACTCGTGCGTGGCGGTGTGGTGTCAGGTGGTGCTATGTTGCTACCACCCTTCTATAGAATTCAACGCGAGATGACTTCTGGTTATAAAAGTAGCCGATGTTACCAAAATAATAAAAAAAAACTATATAACATACAAAATCTAAATGTTTGTAGGTACGAAATTAGTATTGCATACTACACGTAAGTAGTACACAGTAAGTTAGTATGTATGTACCTACCTATACTTTTTTGTGGTATTTTGCAACTTAATTATGTTAACGACGAGCTGTGGCTATAACCAAACAATCAAATTATAAACAACTTTTGTTGCGTTGTGGCGTGTATTGTGTTTGTTTTCGTGGTTTTCATGCTAAATAAATGATGTGCCTTCAAATATTTGAAAATAAAAATAAAAATTGAGTGAATCAGGTTACTGTAGGTACGACGTCAGAGATTTTCAAATTCAAATGCTAAATAGTGTCATAACTCCCCACATGCACTCTTTTGTATAATTATGTTGCAGGCCAAACCTGTTGTCCTAAGTCTTTTAGGACGAAACAGTTTGGTCCACGCTAAACTAGACTGTGCCCGTCAGGATTTAGTATAATCTTCACCTCTGCAGCCAGAAAAAATAATCTAAGTACTCAAAATTAAAGATAGGCTGGGCTAGATTAGTATTCGCTTATTTTGTGCACGCAAAAATAGGAACCCCGCGCATCGGGGTTTCGTCGATATCTGTCACGTATACACATTATTATGACGTGTGCATCACTAGTAACAATAAATTCATTCATGTAAAACAATCTTCGGTCGATTGCTGAAAAATGAATTTATCCTGACACGCCCAGGACAACGGGTTTGTCTTGGGATAAACTAATAAGTTTAGCTTAAAAACGGTTTTGGCTGATAACATATGTACATATGTATTCCTTGTAGCGCAGTGAGGGTTATTAGATACTTTTCATTGGGGGGTATTGCAAGAAGCAAGGCCTACCTACTCCGGGGAGGCAGCTGTTACTCCCTGGAGACCTAAAGAGACACCCACCTGATCATGATCACGAATGAGCAGATGACTTCTAACATAATAAAATAAATTACCTACTGTATTCGGCTACAATAAAACCATTACCCATTTTGAATATATCGACGTAAATAACTAAGGTCAAACAATATCACAACTTCATTGCACTGTAAATGACACCAGTGTAAACTCCAACGAAAATGTTTGCAATTGTTCGCAACAGTGATAAGATTCGGGTGCGCGATTGCAGCGGAAACCCGTGGGCGCAGGATGGCGGCGGTCACTGACTGTTCTTTATAATCCTACACATCTTAGCAAAAATCATGCGAAATTGTGTCCGAAATTCTTAGAATTTAGTACAAACCAACGCTCGATTCACTACCAACCTAATACCTCCAAGGCATTTTCCCTGACTGCGTGAGTTCAATAAAATTCCAGTGGATATACCATTATTGAATAGATCCTTATAATAGTTAAATGTATTTAGTATTTTTTAAGGATGTACCTCTTCTCGCAAATGAGTTGGTTCGTAACTGAGGTGAAACGATTTGTGCTATTTTAAGGTAAAAGCTCATTTTCTGTGCTCGGCTCATTGCTAATGATGCAGACATTGATAGATTACGAATGTCTCCTTCGGTGATAATATTAGAAAACATTCACCACTAATTTCAATACACTCGTAGCAATGTGTTTACCATAACTACGCGCCACGAAAAGATAGCTTCCAATAAACGACACCTATTCGTTCTATCTTGCTTCTCTATTGTTTCGTTACATGATTACCAACCGTATTAGAATGGCATAAGAATTTTCGAAATCCCGAAATTATCATAAACGATCAACAGTTTCCTCAAGCAGTTACAAATTGTTGAGACTTTAATATCAGTAAGTTAGGCAAGAGTCGGGAGCTTCATTGTATGATCGTGTAATATTTGATATGACATTATCACCTACCGGGTCACGCCTGCCTAATCAGCTGAGATAAGCTACCATGTAACATTACGTAAACAACAGTTTCTACGTAATGATATTAAGTTTGTCGTTACCGCTTTTGTAAGAACGTATGTTCCTTGGTTCACATGGCTGAACCCATTCCAGACCCTCCGTAGGGCACGGCTCTCTCTTGACAACTGAGGACTAGAGTTTACTCCACCAGGCTGCTTCAACGCGCAATGAGGATCGGTGGAACGGTTAATAGGCAACACGAAGGTCCGAATACAACAGTAAAATAAATGTATCTGTACAGCGAGTATATTTACTAAAAATAAATAAGACGTATTTACAAGCTAGCCAAATGCTGCGAGCTCATTTGCCTAAAATATGTGGAATATAAGTAACAATACCGATACGTATCGGCGTGTTAATTTAGCTAATTTAATGGTCAAAGGGTCAGAGATATCAGTCGCTATTTTAGTAACTATCTACATATTAATTACTAGTTAACTCGAAGTCGTCATATTTTACGTCTGTTATCGCTCCGGTTTTATTATCACAAAAATCTTTTGTTAACAGGTCAACAAGTTCGGAGTGTTATCATTTAGAGCTGATTTCCCAACGTTTCTTAACACGGAATTCCCACTGCCTTATCCTTCGATAGCGGCGTTCTACTCCAACATCGACACCAGTGAATCTGGCAGTATCTGGTACAGAGAGACTAACGAATCGCACGTGTTAGCCAAGGCGGAGGATAGCGTCCAGAACAACTTCCACGACTACTACGACTTTAAGCCGCGGAGCGTGTTCCTCACGACCTGGCTGGACGTCACCTACACGGACAGCAGACAGGAACGTAGAAACAGTTTCCAGATAGCGATTATCAGCAATGGAACGGAGAGTTTTGTAGAATTCTTGTATCCCGAACGCGAGATCCAATGGATCCACAGGGAAACCCTGCCACAAACCCTGCCGGAAGCCAAGGCCCAAGCTGGGTTCATTTCTGAAGATGGTCGATACTTCGCTTTGCGCGGCTCTGGGAGCCATCAGATCCGTAATGTTGTTTCGTAAGTAGTTATCCTTGTCTAATAGACAGATAGACTAGATAGGTATAAAAATATTAGGATAATAGATTTTTAAATCTTTTTCTTAAACTTAGATATATCACAAACTGAGATATATGTCTGTACCTAATACAGTAAAAAAATAAAACCATTGCTAGTAAAGAATGCCTCAAACCATTAAGTCCCTTTTTAAAATAAATAGAACATAATTTGTATTAACTGCAATACTCTTTCCAGGTGGTCCAACACTCGGGAGCCTGGTAAATACGTATTCCGCGTTGGACGGATTCCGCCCGACGGTAACATAGCTCCTCCAGATCAGTATGATGAAAGCGAAATTGAAATCGAAGAAGAAAGTAAAACCTGTGCGCAAAGTGGCCCCAGTGTATGTCACTTACAAGCGAGATGCGTCGACTATCAGGCGGGAATTTGCTGCCAGTGCAACAGTGGCTTTTACGGAAATGGAAAATCATGTGTCAAAGATGACGTTCCATTGAGGGTTAATGGAAAAATCAATGGCTTCATTAACAACATAAACCTTAACGACGTCGACATTCAATCGTACGTGGTGGTCGCGGACGGCAGGTCCTACACGGCGCTGTCGCAAGCTCCACCGAACCTTGGGGAGAGTTTACTACTTTTGAACGTTCTGGGCGGAGTTGTCGGTTGGCTTTTAGCTAAACCATCTGGCACTGCACTAAACGGGTATCAATTGACGGGAGCTGTTTTTAATCACACGGCGGAAATAGTTTTCCCCGATACCAATGACAGTGTAACAATCTCCCAAAGTTATATAGGACACGATGTATTTGATCAAATTACTGTGGAAGCATTTATTAACGGCACGATCCCGGTGCTGCCCCCCGGTACTAAATTAGAATTATCGGAATATGATAATAGTTACTCAATTGTTGAATCGGGGTTGATACAGAGTGCCTCGACTCGAACGTTTGAAATTAAAGGCACCGGCCGAAAATTTGAAGAAAGGATTTTACAGACATTTTCCTACGTTCCCTGTAGGTTTGCCCCCACAGACGAGAATAACATTCCCATGATTTTAAAGGTGACCAAAAATTATTTGGGTTACGAAACGAGGGAAAACATTGTACGATACGGTATGAGCAACAAAATTTCGAATTCCGGCCAAGAAGACCCGTGCATCGAGGGTCGGAGGAGTTGCGGACCCCACAGCACTTGTCTCGTTCAAGGCGAATCGTTCAGCTGTGTATGCCAAACCGGATTCATAAGCCTGTATGTGGATGACGTCGGCACCTGTGTTGACATAGACGAGTGCGCGGCGGGGACTCACAACTGTAACAATAACGCTTACTGCTACAACCACGACGGTGGTTTCCAATGTAGGTGTCGGGAAGGTTACGAAGGAGACGGCGTAAATTGTAGAATAATATCTCAATGCAACAACGTGAACTGTGATCCGAACGCCAAGTGCGTGGAGAGCTACGGCGAGGTGGCCTACTGCGTGTGCAACCCCGGCTTCACGGGCGACGGCCAGCGATGTTGGCAAGCTCAGGCACAGGAAAACAACTGCGACAATTGTTCCAAAAATGGTTACTGTGAATTTTCACCGTACGTGAATTACTATAGATGTCAATGTAAGGTGGGCTACGTCGGTGACGGTTTCACCTGCGTCAAAGATCCGACTTCAGAGAACGTTGAATATACCACGGAAGCTGAAGTTCCTGCAGCGACTACCCAGACTACTACGAGCGCTACGGCGAGCGAGTCAGAGTACAATGAGTCCTACGTCCTTCCTCAATGTGATAACAGCGGCTGCGTGTGTCCACCTGGCTATTCGAGTTATAGGGACGAAAGCAATAACGAACTCTGCCGCTTCGATATCTACGATGTTCCGAATCCTCTTCCGGATAGCAATAACACAAGTAAGTTGAACACTGGCGAATACAGTTTCTTAGTTATTTACTGATTAGTTATTTTTGAAAGCGTTTGTTGCTTGAAAGAAAGAAATTAAAATTGTTTTGCAAATTAAGTGGGTATAATTATATTTCACCAGGGAAAACTGTGAACATTCATCGAAGTAGTAGGTGTACTTACAATTAGATAAAATGAAAATGCCTAAGAGCGATAGATGTTTCATTTTAAGACTCACGCGTTACATTTTTAGATGTTCTTGAAAATAATTTCGAATAAAAATGCGCGTGACAATATCTATTTTAATAACATCAACATAATGCATCTAGGTAGGTACATAATGAATCTGCGTCAGTCGTAAACAAACTGCGAGATCAGCAATGTATCGCGATAACTAGTGTTTTCGTTTCAGTCACGTGTTCGAGCGACTCGGATTGTCCGCCGAATGCCGTCTGCTCCTTCAACCCCACGGACCCGTACTCGGCCACGTCGGACCTCGGCCACTGCGTGTGCCCCGAGGGATACGAGGGCGACACGTACGAGTGCATCGAGCGAGTCGGCCCCAGCTGCTCGTGCGGCGCCAACGCGCACTGCATCGACACGGCCGCCGGCGAGTTCATCTGCGTGTGCGACACCGGCTACCACGGGGACGGGTACGCGTGCCGGCCCAACTTCAGCTGCCGTAACAGCTCGGACTGCGAGTACAACGCGGAGTGCCGGCCGGACGCGTCCAGCGGCGAGTACGTCTGCCAGTGCATCGAGGGCTACGTCAAGGACCAGAACGACGCCTGCATCCCCGACGGCCAGCTGTGCAACGGCGCCGTGTGCCCCGAGCACGCCTCCTGCCTGTACGACGACGCGGTCGGCGTCAGCTACTGCCACTGCGACGACGGGTACGAGGGGGACGGCATCTCGCAGTGCGAGCGGCGCGACACGTGCGCCACCGTGGGCGGCTGCGACCGGAACGCGGTGTGCACGCCGATGGACAACACGTACAAGTGCGTCTGCCTCGAGGATTACGTCGGAGACGGATACACCTGCACCTTGGAGGTAAAAAGACCGAAACAGAAAAAAAAATTACCAAGTAAAGTACCAAATAACAGTCGATCGATATGATTTTAGGAAACTTGCCGAACGAATCCGTACCTGTGCGACGTGCACGCGTCGTGCCTGAAGACGAGCGACGTGTACCGGTGCGAGTGCAACGTGGGCTACAGCGGCAACGGCAGCCGCTGCGTGCTGGCCGCGCGGCCGGCCGGCGACTTCCTGGTGGCCAGCGACGGCGCGACCGTGTACCGCGTGCCGGTCGGCGGCGCGCGGGAAGTCGCCACGCCGCTCAACAGCGCCATCTACCAGATCGCGGTGGGCGTCGACGTCGACTGCGTCACCGGCAGCATATACTGGGGAGATGTCGTCAGCAACTCCATCAAGCGAGCCTCGTACGACGGGTCCGGCTATGAACAGATCTTGACTAACGGTAAGGTTAAAATCAATTAGGTATTCACTTTACTGTATATTTAGGTACGAAACTGGAAGAATGTTTTTAATACTTTCTTGAATTCTCAGTAAATTTTAAGTGCGTCATTTCAACGATAATAAATAAGGTTATTTTTATATCTTTTTCTAGATGTGAAATACCCCGAGGGCTTGTCAGTCGACTGGTCCTCGAGGAACATCTTCTGGACGGACTCCAAGAAGCTGACAATCGAAGTGGCCAACATGGACACGAAAGCGCGAAAGGTCTTGTTCTCTGGAAACGGTATTTCCAATCCCAGGGGCATCGCCGTCCATCCTGGATTAGGGTAAGGATTTACATCTCTAGTCTGTTTAAAATAATTATATTATTTTATTTTGTTTCATTTTATTATTCGTGGGTAACTGGTAATTTCTTGATTACATCATCGGAGTTCTAGTTAAGTACCTACCTAGTTCGGTGTATGTTTTATGCATTAGATACATTTAATCATACCTACATCGCGAGCACTGAACAAACTAAGAGCTCGTTCACACTAAACCGCGAGCGACTGCCAAAAGTGCTGCGGCCGGATTATTTGCGACCTGATGCGAACCCGATCTTAGGCTTTAAAATACGATATTTAGAAAACCAACGCCAAATCTAACAAGTGCTCCTAAATTTTTGCACCAGAAAAATCTTCTGGTCGGACTGGAACCGCGCGGGCCCCAAGATCGAGTGGGCCAACATGGACGGGTCGGCGCGCGGCGTGTTCCTGGACAGCTCCAGCGTGCGGCTGCCCAACTCGCTGGCCGTGGACTGGGCGCGCGGGCGGCTGTGCTTCGCCGACGCCGGCCTCTACTCCATCAGCTGCGTGGAGATTGAATCGCGTCAACTTGAAGTCATTGCTTCCAACTGCTCGCATCCGTTCGGGTTAGCCGTCAGCGGTGACAAGTTCTATTGGACCGACTGGAGGACGTAAGTCTTTTTTAATGCTATGAACAAACGAACATACGGGTCAGCTGATGGGGAGTGATCATCGTCGTTTATAAACGTTATCCAGGGGTGTCACTAACGCGTTGAGGGCGAAGGAAGTGATGGACCGGCTCGAAGGACCACTTCTCAAGTTGTAGATAGTTTGCAACATATTACATACTTGTAGCCTATACAGCTTATACCCGCCCGTAAATGTTACCTCGTATGATAGAGGGATTCGAATAGCAATGTAGGTAATAGATTTTCGTTTCGGAACTTTTTTCGAAGTAAGAATTTTATTAGTAGTAATTCTAGATTTGTGTGCTGTGTTCATATATAGCGCGCATTAACTGAGGGAAGCGTCGCCTGAAATCAAAATTGTAATTTGTAGGAAAAAAATCGAGTACATCGACATGGCGAGCCAAGTGCGGGGGCAGGTGCCCATATCTACTGCATCAAGGCTTTTCGGCGTGGCCGCGGCGCCCGCGCGCTGCCCGCCCGCCGCCAGCGCGTGCCAGTACCGGAACGGGAACTGCGCGCCGGCCCAGCTCTGCCTCCCGTCGGGCCCGGGCGCGAGGACGTGCGCGGACGCCGAGCCGCAGTTCGACAACTACATCAGGAAGTAACCCGAGTGACGTACTTAAGGTTTCATAGTAACGGCATTTAAATTATTCTGCTTAGTGCATTCGATTTCGATCTTGTTATTGTTTGTAAAATACTATATCTAATGTAATGTTTCTGTGCTCAAAGTGTAATGTTTCGAGAATGATGAAAAGGGTTCAGTACAAAACTCTCCCTAAGCGTCTACTCTGGCCTTGTCGATGTGGTAAAAACACTTGGAAATAATTCATTTTACAAATCAATTGTTTTGCCTAATGTCTGTATTATAATACTTGTATCCACTATTTACATTTTAAATATACAATGTCGACAATATTAGGTATGATGACTTATGTTATATTCTAGACCGAACATTTATTTAAGCAGTTACCTACTGTTTAATTATTTCTTTCGTTTAAAATGTTTCACTCGGCATACATTATACACAATTAATTTAAATCAATTGAAATTGTACAATGAACACGTGTAAGATTTTGTAAGTATAAATTCAGGTTAGCGGGACCTCTGGCCCGGCGGCATGAATAATTCCCGAACACATTGTAGCAATGTGTCATTTACATATTATTGTGTAACATGCAAAGTGCCAAAGATTTTAATTATATGTATGTACCTACCTTGCCATTTACCTCCATCACAAACACGAAGAAATACTCATTATTAATTAATAAGATCTTTATTGAAATAATTTTTAACATAATAATATAAGGACAATAGAAAATAATTTTAAATTTTCCACAATAATGTATTTGTTAGCCACAAATATTATTACGTCCTACGATTTGACAGAATCTGTATTGAAATGTAAATAATCATAAATAATGTAAGTAACAAATGGTTTTATTTTTACAACCTTTTCGTTTTGGTGTGACAGTGTAGGTTCACTTATTGTCTGAGAACAAATTCAGTATATTGGGTTGGGATTGATCTTTAATTTAATTAGTAATAACTATAATTTTAACAACACTAGACTTTTAATTTCTTTGCATTATTAACTTAAAATAGGCTTATTAAATTACAAAAATAAGCAGCTACCAAAACACCCAAATCATGTAAATAAAGAGAAACATTAAGATAAATATTAATATTCTTATATTTAATCTCGATATTATTTTAAGTAGAAGAACGGAACTCATAACTTGAATTTGGCCAACGCCAAAATATCTAGGTTTCCACATTGGAATAACACTCATTTCAGGGATCCTAGTAAATGGTTCAAAGCGTGCTACAAATAATCTTCGCTCATTGAACCAATATATTTTCTACTAAACTCAGTTATTTTTATTTGGACATATATTTTTAAAATATGGTTTTCTCTATAGCACATATTGTAAAGAATACATTCAAAACCTATATTTTTATGCAATTCTAATAACGTAATAAGCAGATAAGATTTTCTGGAATGTGACATTTTGGAAGATCAGTTGCGTTCATCTATTTAAAACTTCACGTAATCAACATTTAAATTATTAATTAATAAAACTAATGTAACTTATAGAATACAAATTTTATAGAAATATATCACGATCAACTATGTTTGGGGACGATTTGGCCAAATATCATGTTATATCCGACATTATGAGACTTATAAAATATGTTTATAAAGCGCAACTGAACATTTTATGACAACAAAATTTTTGCGGATTATAATGATAAAGTTAATATTTTTGTAGTAATGTTTTTTTAAGAGTATTATGTTTTTCAGATAATCAAGATATGGTCAGCGATAATAATTAATATCCACGTACCTTGAAGAGCATTTTATAAATTGATGAATCTTTTATTGAGGTTTTTGTTAATTCTTAAGACTGTCACCATCATAACTGAATGTGTCAAGCGGGTAGGCACATTGCGACGGACATTAAATCAAAAATACAGAAGCTGAAACACGTTTTGTCAATATTTTTTTTTACTTTCAATGGAATCTTGCTAGCAACAGTCGCAAATAGGTTATCCTATTTCCAATCAATCGCTTCACCTATCTCGCAACACTATGTCAAAATTAATATACACATGCCAATACAAATCATATTGTAATTCAGTAACAGTAGAAATATTAGAATCTTTATTTAAACCACTACCCGTGGTGCAATGTAAATTGTATTCATATATTTCGAATATAAGGTAGAAAACAGCGTAGCGTCAGTTTACCCCCACACGTCCTCAGTGCGACCGAACTTGAACACTAGGGAGCCAGCGAATATGAACGCATTTTGCATGAAGAGGCTGACCCCGGGCCATGTATGCTTGTTGCTACCTGCAAATAGGAATAGGACAATAAAATTGTAATTAAGTTAGCCTCTGTTTATTCTTACTTGTACCGTAATATTTCTAAAGGGGAGTTGAGTAATACAGCAATATTTATGACGATTATAATAAAATTATGTAAGCAGATCTCTGAAGCCAACTTTTTTGAGCTAAAAGCAATGGAATTGTGTGTCTGGTCCGCAAGAAAGCCGAAAGCTATCATGGTATGTAATCAATATTAAAACTTACCAGCAGTGACGTAATTAGCGAAGAGAATCCAACAAGCAGCAATGAGGGACGCAAAGCCAACGACGAACCCCATGAAGAGCCAGAGGCGCGCGCCGCGCGGGCCCATGCAGCCCCCCGTGTACGTCTCCCCACGCACCTGGAATTATTACAAATTAACAATTATTAGTTATATTATCTGGACATGAGCATATGGTAAGAGCAATTCAACAAGAAATTTTGTTAAATATAATGAGGTGAGGCTAGAACTCTACCCTGTGATATGCCAGCCTGCAGTGTACCTGTGGTATTTTTAAATTATACAACTTAGGGTTAGTTTCAACTAATTTCCAAATACCAAATA
>DWKA01000878.1:0-14235 GCA_018249155.1 Panoquina ocola ocola
AGGGGATAAAATAGGGGATGAAAGTTAATACTCTTAACGCGAGCGAAGCCGCGAGCAAAAGCTAGTAGAATATAAAATCCTAAAAAATGTTATAAATCAAACCTTAATTTACGAATTAAATGCGAAGAAATTATTTTAATAAAACACCACAAATACCAGGAGACCATATTTACAAGTCATTCAAACAAAAAGAGCACGCAGAATTATATGCAAACCTGTCATTTGTGCATTTATTTCTATCCCTTTCCTCTCGTCAATTAAAGCATGAAGGTGTGAAGGAGACAGCACGAGGTAGGGCCAAGAGTAATAATTTTCTTACTCTCATCACGG
The DNA here is from genome assembly GCA_018249155.1 of Panoquina ocola ocola. Lineage (NCBI taxonomy): Eukaryota > Metazoa > Arthropoda > Insecta > Lepidoptera > Hesperiidae > Panoquina > Panoquina ocola. The sequence goes on from DWKA01000878.1 coordinate 331, forward strand.
TAATTGGTGAGTCTGCTTGTTTTTACTATATGTTTATCGATAACTTTTCTATTTCAATTTTGTTGCATGTGAACTAGTTTTAGTGATGTACAATGTACAGTTACGAACTATCGATATTTTTATTGTTAAACAGGATTTGAGTGGCATTAAATATTACGTTCGCCTGCTGTAGTAGAACTTCGGTAATTAGATCGGAAAAATATTTATACCCATCGGTTGACTGAAATATATTTCATACCTGAAACAAAAAGAAAAACGGTGGTCAGTTTATTTAAAATCAAATTGTATATTAGTAAAAAAATATGTTTATTTGTGTAAAATTTGTAAATAACATAATTGCAAATATAATTATAATAATAACGATTGTAATATATGTATGTATTTATCCATGTAAAGATTAACGATATTCTATTTAACATTTAATTACAATTACCATTCAATTACGAAAATATTGTGTTTGGGAATGAACTTTTACCGATGAGTTTGGACCTGAACTGAACATCACTATTACAAGATCTCATCTCCTCACGTCTCATCATTAGCATTCGACACAGCAGCCATGCGTGGTCGAATTATGTTTATAGCGTCTTTACGATAAAAAACGAAACAAATTGACCTGTCCGACAAACAATAGACAGGTGGAAAATATCGATAACTCGTTATTTATTTGTACAACACTTGAAGCGATTTGTGTAGCTTAGATTTTCTTGTTCTGTTACTTTAATAGCTTAGTGTTGTGTATGACGCGATAAATAATGTAGGAAATCGTGATGGACAGAACATTTTAAAAATTATAGTAATTTTAAATTTAGAATAATCTATGATTATAATGACTAGGACATTAAAGAATACTGTTCTGCTTTAGCATGTGTTATCATCACTACATAGTATAAAATAAAGTCGCTTTCTCTGTCCCTATATCCTTTTGTACGCTTAAATCTTTAAAACTATGCAACGGATTTTGATGCGGTTTTTTTAATAGATAGAGTGATTGAAGAGGAAGGTTTTAATACGTTCACAGTTTTTCTGTAGTGTATTCAGTATTAGCATTTCACCCGTGCGAAGCTGGGGCGAGTCGCTAGTTGATAAATATTATAGATATTTCTCGATAGCTCAATCATTTAGTCGGATCTCTCCTGCTTAGGGACTTTGCATATATTATAAGTGCAGTAATTTTGTATTTATCACACATACTGACAGTACGACAAATCCGATTTTGTGCTTTTCATGTCAGTATTACAGATAATTATTATATTGTCATTAGAGACAAAATTGATAATAATGTTATGTTGACCTATAATTATAAATAATAAAAATTAAAAATAGGTTATTACTGCTTTACAAAGTTTAATTAATTACACAAGAAGTAACAAAATATACCTATGTCTAGTAATTACATTAAAAATCCATATAAATACTACTAATTGCTTCGTAAGCGCTGTCAATTGATATACTATAAGCAACCTGATTATATCCACTTATTATTATAATACTCGTATCAATACAATACTATTAAAACCTGACTCAATTAATCCTATTCCTATACATTATGCTAAATTAGTACAAAACGCACAATGATGATATAATTTCTGTGTAGGTCGTGTTTAGTTACAAGTTTCCGAACGGTTCGTGATAAAATCAAATGTAATAATAATTATAGATACAGATGAACGTCATGACAAGGTTATAGCGTCGTACTGGTGTAGGTACATACTCATTATTGCAGGGGACTTTGTTGCTGTTCTCAAAGTTTATATACAGGGTGTAATCGTTATAAGTGTGCACAGGCGATTATTCCGTAACTATAACAGATATCAAAAAACTTTATACAGATATTGAAAGTAATTTACCTAATGAGTAATTTCGAATCCAAATTTCGACTGTAATACTGTGAAAATTTCATTCAATTTTTTTTTTACATTGTAGTTAATGAAACTATTCTTCTAATTTGACGCCAACGCCATCTAGATTACGTTTTTGAAAATTGATTAAATTTTTAGCAGTGAAATTACTTAACGAAGCTACCTATACATTCCGAAGTCACTATGTCGTTTGGAGTAAAGTTAAGTAAGAAGTCAGAATATCGCCTTCCTTTATAATTAATCAACATCACATATTTACTCGTAAATGAACTTTGAGAACCGCATCATTTGAACAAAGAAACGGCGTCAATAGTAACTAAGAGCGGTCATTTTTCATGTCGTCAATGTGTGTGTAAGTTACTGGTGTGCGTAACGTGTGCCGATACGATGCGCTCGCGCATGTTATTTGATATTAATGCTAATGGTTGTAAAATTAACCGTATTATCTGTTATTATGATTATGTGTTTCTAATAATCCTTTACTTTGAGTTTTATATTTATATCTACAGATATAAAATAAGGTTTGTAATATTTTTATAGTGACTTCATCTAAGACCGATTAACAATTCTTGTACTCCATGTAATTTGGCAAGAGTTTGAAAGAGACATTTAGATCCGCAGAAGTAGTTTTTTCTAAAGAGAATTATTTCTGGGCATCTAACTGTATCTTTCAAATTCTTGCCAAATTACGGGTACAGTTACTATATCTTTTGTTCTTAGCTTCCAATTCACTTTTTTATTTTTTATTGTTAATAAATCAAAGAATTCTAATTAACTATTGCGGATATCGATAGTTGCAACTACATTAAAATGTATCTCTATTTACACAAATATAATATTTTTAGAAACAATTACAAACCCGACTGGCTCCGACACAGAGCGTGGTAAATGTCAAGCACGATCGTTTTTCTAACGAAAGCTTGGCATTTCACGATGGCTCGTGGTGGCGTCGAACAATCGGTGGTTCATGTTGCGACAACGTTGGGACATACCACCAGAGTGGTGGAGAGACATTTTGAATCAGAATAGAATAGAATAGAATAATCTTCATTTTATTTATTTACTACTTTCCGCTCGCTTGGGATATTAGACCGCGATAAAAAGTATCCTACGGGTATGTGTTATTCCGGGTTATAAACTATTCTTAAACTAAATTTCATCCAAATTCGTTAATCTGTTTTTGCTTGAAAGAGTAACAAACATCCATTCTTACAAACTTTCAAGTTAATATTAGTAGGATCGTATAAAATACCGAACACAACACTAGCCTACTGCAATCAGAAACGTCTCAATACAACAAATGATCGCGCATTTCAATTCGAATCTATTGCTAACAAAATGGTAATTTGGATAATGACGGAAGGCTGTAAACAAATCGTTGTGAGCTTTGCATTACGAGATGTAGGTCACAGGTGTGCGGGCAGCCTGCGCCGTGTCAAGGGCTTGCGACAAAAACGGAGTTAATGCAGTATTAGAAATATCTTGCAGGGAACTGATTCTAGCTGTGACGTGCTAGTCGAGTGATGTGACTACTAGCGCCACCTATAAGGATGGGAATCAGCGCCATCTATCGCTGAGGAGATGCGTTATACATTTTGATGTTTGAATTTAAAACGATATAAAAAAGATTTGTTTTTTAATTTTCGTTGTAATGTTATTGAAGTTAATGCAATAATAATATGATATATTTATGATAAGTATGATATATTTAGCGAAGCCTGATTCTATGACGCCTCAATCATTATGATGTGACTACTATCGCCAACTATAAGACTGCTAGGGTAAACCCTAGCGTATACCTAAAATATAAATAGTTTTCAGCGTGTACCTACCTACTTAAATTATATAATTAATTAATTTAAGACATAGAAATAGATTATATTGTAGGATTTAAATTTAGTCAGATTATTGAGAGTACAAGCTACATTGATAAAGCCCTGAGTTTGTTATTTTCGGCATTTTTAATGTTTTATACAACAAAAAAAATGTAATAAGTAGATACAATGACATAGGACTATAACTTTGACACCATTAATAAAAACTATTTTTATTGCTATCAGTACTACAACAGACTTTGACGTATTACTATTATTATTATTCTCAAGTCTATAATAGCCGCTATAGAACTTGTGGTGCGTTACCCACAGATAATTATCATAAGTGTACATTGTGCACCGCAACAATAGGCTATAAGACGGTACAGTCGTACCAACATTACCAACTTGTTACTATTGATAAAAAAAAAACACTTAAAAAAATCATACTTTTTTTTATAGCGAGTTTAATTTTTTTTATTATTTTTGTACTTCTAATTATTAATAGATAATTTTTAATTATAACGTATAATAGATAAATATAAAAAAATCCCTTTTAAACACAAAATATTTTTTCTCGGATGGACCTGTTATTTACAAATTATGCAATTTTAAAATATTTCGTGACAAAATCGCTGTTTGGCTGAGTGTACGCACAATTATTTATCAATTTAAGTAATGATGGTTGCATTTACCCGCGCAGCGGTGCCCCGTAATGACTTCAATTAGAGGATCATTTTTAACCCGCTGTCAGTTTACTATAGCATTATGATGTTCTAATAAAGTAGGTACCTATGCCTTTTTATGTCAATGAAATCGAACTGCATTCGATAAAAGAGTACCTGAGTGATTAAATTAGCTTTGTTTTTTTTTTAAATTTGGTTTTATTTTTTGCTTTGGTATTTTTTTTTTGGTAAATCGTCTCCAAAACCCTCTGCATCCTAAATTTAAAGAAAATCATTGAAGCCGTTCCAGAGATTCTGATAATATACGAGTACTTATATGTACGTACATACAACAATTGCTCGTTTAAATTATACGTGCAGGGCCAAAGTATTTCTTTCATTGCCATACTATAATTGTTTTCAATGGATAGTAACAAAAGTCCATGTTAACATTTTCTTCACCATACATCATTATCATCATCATCATCATCATTAGTGATCTATCAAAAGTGACACTTCTATCGCCTACACGTCTAACAGTCCTCTCGTTCATATTCTTTTTACTTACGAATAATAACAAACTAATATTCTTATTAAATACAGTTGTTCAGTCCTACATTCCTATTAGATATTTGTCATAAATATCAATGAGCAGCAGGTATATGGGTACTCTAAGCTTTAAGTAAGTATTAAAAGTAATTTAAAAGAAAAGACTCCATCATCTGTATTAACTTACAATGCAAATGCCATAGTCTTTACTAATGTTATAAAACAGAGAGAGGTGTATGTTTGTAACGAATTGGTTCAAAAACTACTGAACCGATTTCAAAACTTCAATGTAACATTATTACTGATCAATATAGATAATAATATTCATATTAGGATTGAAAAATAAATATCGACCAATGCAAAGCGACGATGGGCCGCTAGTTTTACTGCAAAGTACTCTGAAACAGATTTAACTTGTACAGTGCCTGTCGTTAAAACTACAGTAAGGTCAGCAGCATATCAGGTAGCACTTTCGACTTGCTTTATTTGTAGCAGTGGTTCGGTAAAAACTGGTCATGATTAGATAATGATGCCTTTGTCATTAGATATCGGACTCGGAGGCAAAAAGTGACGGTGTTCCGTAGGGCTGCCAAAAATTATAGTAAAATAAAAATGTTTTGTCCATGGTATCCATCGTACATGGAATTTTAATACGGATGATGTGATTGTGTAGCTTTATTTTTATCGTTCCATATTTAATAATTAATGATATTGTGCATTAATTAAATATTAAATATAGTTTTGTATAAAAGTATTACATAACTACACAAATCATCACAAGTCGAAGTTAATGATTTCACGTCTATAATATCGTCCATCGAGGGAGTTACCATTTTACATAAATAAAGTTCTGCCGTAGATTACTTTAACATAAATTAATAATGAATAGGACCTGCAAGCTTCCTTTTAATTTCGATTTACAAAATCAACAATTGTTTTGTAAAATTTTTGAAATAAAAACCAAAAGTGCCAACCCTAAGTTTCAGTAGCACGGGAGCCCCGAGTTCAAAAGCCAGTCACGAGCCAGACAAGGCGATAGCCGATTGTGAACGTGCGCTATACTTTATTGCTAGTACCATTATTGCTATGTCTATTTCTGCTTCGGCTATATCTATTATTGCTGTGACTATATCTAATATTGTGATGACTAAATCTATTATTCGTACATTTAAATCTGTTGTTTCTGTTATAGATATTTCTATTATTTCTTTGGCTATATCTATTATTGCTGTGATTTTATCTAATATTGCAATGACTAAATCTACTATTTCTACGTTTACATCTGTTATTTTTATAGCTATAAATATTGTTGTGAACGTTCGCTAAACTTTATTACTAATACCAATATTGATATGTCTATTATTGCTTTGGCCATATCTATTATTGCTATGACTATATCTAATATTTTGATCACTTAATCTATTACTTCCACGTCTATATCTGTTATTTTTATAACTACATCTGTTATTGCTATAGCTATATCCATTACTGCTATGGCTTTATCCACTATTGCTATTTCTGTAATCTGTTCTTTGGCTATTTCATTATGGTCATATACTGAAAGTCCTTGTCATGTTTATGAACTTGTAATAACGTTTAAATTGATAGAATATTTACGAGCAGCCTAAACAGGATAGGATTGTAAATCATAAATAATTGCGATTACAAGAATTGGTATTCAAATAGGATTGTTAAATTTTGTAATGCCTTTAAAATACAATTATAACTGGTATACTTGTCAACCTCATGAAATCGTGTAGGAAACTATATAATATTATTATTTAACTCATACTAAAGTATAAAGTAATATCTCTTGTCACTACATAGTATAAAACGAAGTCGTTTTTTCTATCCTCATGTCCCCTTGTACGCTTCAATCTTTAAAACTGCGCAACGGATTTTGATGCAGTTTTTTTGTAGATAGAGTGATTAAAGAAGAAGGTTTATATGTACAATTTGTTATACTTTTACGTAAATGCAATTTTTTCCTGAAGCGAAGCGAGGGCGGGCAGCTAGTTACAAATAAATGAGAAATGCTATCATCGGCCATTCATTACTACTGACCAAACTTCAACAATCGACTTTTCTAAGACCAGATCAAAAATAGCAGTATACGCAATTGAAAACTGTTAGCCCATTAACATTTTTATTTTCACACAGAGCACTCTTGTAACAGAGAGCTCAGTATCTCGTTACAAATAGTGTATGAAAACAGAGCGTGCTCAGAACAACCTGGGGTTTATTCTTCGTAATTAGGGACAAATTGAACGTTTAGTACCAGTACTTGATGAGTGGTGCAAGGTATAAGATAATTATGAATAAGCCAATAAAATTGTTTATAGTCAATATTGTAAATATCAAGTCTATGAGCAATGAACTTCTTATTTTTAAATTATATAATTTAAATTATTGTAAACCGATGAAAAATGGCAGGCACAACCTTAATACTTGTTTTGGAGAACTTCATAAAAAACAAATATACATAAAATATAAGTAATAATAGAATTCTGTTTGCCTGGAAACCCGCGAGACAATAGGAACAGTATAAACTTTTACGTTTATAATATTACAAGGAAAAAGTAGTTATAATTTTATTCAACTTGTACAAACCAAACACACTAACAAATAAATTAATAGTTAAAAAAAACTAAAAAACACGCTTAATTTTATCAAATTAGTGTATTGTCATCGGTCTTCAATAAATCTACAAAGTTTGAACGAAATCTGGCCGTTTAAAGTGGGTCAAAATCGCGCCCAAAGAAGTCGGTTACAAACATACAAACACACAGGTGAAAATAATAAAAAGCGTGTAAAAAATTAAAACCAAGTAAAAGCTCTTAATAATAAATCTATACTAATATTACAAAGCTGAAGAGTTTGATTGTTTGTTTGCTTGAACGCGCTAATATCAAGAACTACTGGTCCGGTTTGCAAAAATCTTTCAGCGTTAGATAGCTTATTTATCGAGGAAGGCTAAATTCTAGGTATATGTATATACCTATTATCACGCTAAGATGAATAAGAGATTTTATACCGAAACGAAGCGAGGGCGGGTCGCAAGTAATTAATATACTTTGTATTTAAGTCAATCGCTACATGTTATGATTTGTACCACAGATCATTGGTGTAAAACAGACGGCCCCTTTGATAGCTACCCTCGGAATCTGACACCGCTAGGAGCGTCTGAACTTGAATCTTGTGGTATTGTAATGTAATGAGGTTCTGTATTCGTATTATATTCATTGCTAATTACCTAGTCTTTTCGCCCTCGAATGTACTGAGTGAATATACCGGTATAAATTACGGTAATTAGTATTGCGAATAATAACAACTAATATTCATAAACACCTTGTACACTTACAGGGTTTTTCAATATACTGGATACAATCTCTCCTAGTTTCCTATTCGAAGTTTGTCACATGGGTCTATGAGCGGGGGGATGGTAGATTTATCAGCTCTACCTTTATTCCATAAAATTCAATAATAATTATTATTACTACCAAATATTCTTGCCTATATTGTTTAGAATTTGGAAAACAAAAGTCGTATTCCATTATTAACAGTGCACATGCTTGGTTGCCGGTTACGCTAATAGAGACGATTATCCAGTTCTCAAAGGTAGCAATGCATCTGTGACCAACTTCGAATGAGAACTCCGAATACTAGAAAGCTATGATCTCAAATAAACTGATAATCTACATGTATACCTAAGTGTATGAATACTGATATGAATGAAATTAATAAATATGAAATAATTTACACCTAGAGACCTAAGTAAATCTTTCCGAAAATTTTAAAAATTGTTAAACGTGTAGTTAGTAATACTCTTGTAGTACTATTATAGTATCAATACCTCTAAGTCACGCAGCAACTTGTAAAACTTAACAAGCAAACGATAATCACATCCCTAACTCAGGGTGTGTTTACGTTACGAAAAAGCAGTTTTAACGCCATATTTATTTACGTTTAAACGTCGAAAATAATACGCTATCTGGTGGCACGTGTTCGGTTTGAGGAATGTGTCGTAAAAATTTTGGAACCCGCACGCCATCTGGCGTGGAGCCCTAAACACGGCGCGCGTAAAATATTTCAATAAATAAATAAACTGAGCATCATCGGTGTTACTGGACTTTTTGAAGGATTTTTTGTGACCTTTCTGATGATTATTATGGTGACCACCCACGGAAACAGTTCGGGAATTATTTATCTGTGGTTTGAGCTTTAGAACTTTTTTAAATAATTAAAAAAATGTTCTAAAGCTCAAACTCAATTAATCTACTATGTCTAAATATGGAAAATGGAACAGATTGGTTGTATCCAATATTTAGATGTAATCAATTCAACATTAAATAATAATATCTTAAAAAAGAATAATAACTACACGACTGAATCAAAAATAATAAACACGCAATAATCTACCCCAGGGTTTCCCAACCTGGGGTCCACGGACCCCCGGACCTGTCTCAGGGGGTCCGCAGACAAAATTAGGTTGCGCTATAAAATTTTTTTTTGCAACTAATAAGATGTGAGTGATTTTTTTAAATATTTCTGGGGGTCCAAATCATAATAAAGTGGCGCTAGGGGTCCGCAATAGCAAAAGGTTGGGAAACCCTGATCTAATCTTTGCCAGTTCCAATAAAACTATCACATTGTTATGATAAAGTAAAACTCTCCGCTACTTCAATTTCTTCTACTCTCCAATCGTCTCTACGCAAATTGAAACAGTAATACCTTTGCACTCGAAGTTTCCATCCAACTACCTACTTTAACAGTCTAGTGCGAAGTTTTTTAAGTACTCGGTCGCCATAACATAAACTAAAATTTGTATGGGATTTAAGCAGCGCCGTCTGGCGGCACGTGACAGAAACAAAATTTTCCCATAACCCGTTTACGTTACGTATTTTTATGAAAAAAGGTAGCAAATGAGCTGACAGTGTCCTGCCGTCCATGAACACCGGTAATTGTCCCACTCGAAGTTTGCCACAGATACGTTGCTACCCCTGAGGACAAAGTCGCCTCTCATACATATAAGTGTACCGGAATCCCAAAACACCCTTCAGACCGAAACACAACTGCTATAGGCAATTATTTTACGGCAGAAATAGGTGGGGCGGTAGTCTTTCTCCGGGCGACCCATACACGGCGCTACTTACGATCTACGTTAAAAAAACTCACACTCAGGCAATGACCAAGTGTTCGCACGTTCATCACACACGCTCCGATCGACTAATCGATACATTACAATCGGCTAACAGTTACGATTCGTGACTCGGCCAGCAGTTGACGCTAGCTAGCCTATCAGCCAAGCTAGCCACGTTGCCATGCCATGTTATAGCCTCAGAACCAGAATAACAATGCGTACAGTTAGCCGTCGTGATAGTTAGAGTGTGAGCTGAACTTCTAAGTGTTGTTGCGTAATATTTGCATAGGGAATTGTGTTTATAGCGCCGTAATCAAGAGTTCACTCGTCCAACAGTGGACTACTCAAGGCTGATGGAGTTCAACGTCCAACAGTGGACTACTCAAGGCTGATGGAATCAAGAGTTTAGGGAGATGTCTTTTTAGCTGATGTAATATTATTATTATACTTGTAAATTAGTAAGTGGCGATTTTGAGTAAATTATGCCTTAAGTAACAACACTCGAAATGTTTGGATTCTCAATGTCTCTTAAATTTTAACCAGTTTTAGGTACAGCCCTCTTAAGCTTCCTTAGGAAGTTAAGCAAAATGAGCTTATCATCTTACACTTTAGGTAAAACATAGCCTTCTACGAGTGGACTTAAAATGATTTGGAATCATCCAACTATGAATCCGCTACTTATAGTTGGCCAAGCTCAGGATGTTACCATTAATCTAATTTTCTCATAAGAAGCCAAATCACAAACGTTTCAATTTATCTTTTGCAAACCAAAATTGCCGTTTCATTACGCGAAGGCGTCTCATGTGACTTCTTTTGCAAAGGACTAAGGTACATTTTCTAATGAATTCCGCAGAGTGGTTATAGGAAAACGGACAAAGCGTACATTTCCAACGCGTGCGTGACAGAAGTAGGTCAGGAACGCGCATTGATTCATTTTTGCAATTGTTATGAACAGCGCACACGTGAGGTTTTAACGCATTATGGGTTTACAATGTATTTTATAGATAAAAACATTATCAATATTGTTAATATAGTCATCGGATTTAACTTGGCAAGAATCTGAAAGACGCATTAGATGTTTAGAGGTCCTTTTGATCGGCTTTTTGTTCTGCGCATCTGTCTCTTTCCGACTCTTGCCAAATTCCGTGTCGATGACTATATGCCATAACATGGTTAAGCATAATGACATTGAACTGTTTTTTGTAACATCTGATAAACCTGTACTTATAGCAATTAAAAATTTTAATTCTGATGTCTCTTTTTCCCGAACGCTATTCGAAGATCTGTCTTTAATAACGGCCATCTTTTCTTACCATGTAGCCACTCCATTACCACTTTAGCCGGCTTATTCTTTTAGCCCATCGGTTACCTTGTCTTTATGCATATGATTTCACATACGAGTTCTAAAACTATGTATAAATGCGCTCGGCAAAGACTTTAACACAAGACGGAGTGTAGCGTCCTATACGGATGATAAAACAATAGGCCCCAATCTTGGGTCTGGTTGCTTTTCCGCAGTTTAGTGTTGTTTGTTTAGCCAAAGAACATGCACATAAAGAAAACGTTTAAAAAATACAGTCACGCAGAAAAAGTAAGAACATTTTTGACGATGTCGATATATTATTATGACGATGCGGAAGGTTTAATAATCAAAGACGCTCAGTTGAAGATTCTAACTAAAAATCTTATTCAAGATATGTCCGACCAATATTTGTTTACATACAGGTAAGTGTAAACATCGATTGTAGTAAACTCGTTAACCTTACGAGGCAGGAGTTGTAAAACATCGTACTGGCTACGAAATGATCTGGTTAAGCGTGAACCGCCCACGCTGCGTGGGTGAACCGGTGAACCAACCCGACCGCAGGTTGTTCAGTATGGTTGCCATCCGTTGGTATTGTACGGGACTGTTGAGACTTTTGTGTTTGCACTGGTTGTGGAAAAAACCAGTTTGAACTGGTATTTACAGATACTATATTTTAAATATAGAATGTAGTTAGGTATAGTCATGGGAAAGTAACTTGGAAAAACGTAGAAAGAGACATTAGATACGCAAAGTCCTTTTGCTCTGCTTTTTGTTCTGCGCATACTATACTATTACATAATTATAATTATATCCACAGATACTATAATATTATTTAGATCATAGAACGTAGATAGGTACTATGGTATAGAGTCGATGGTGAGTTTCGTTTTAGAACCTGGTGGCACATTAGGTGGCCATAAGTAAGTTATGTCTTCAATTTTTCATAAAATTTAAAATTTTGTACATCGTCCGTCCAGGACCATCCCGATTTAATCCCAACAAAATATGTCAACCCTATCCATGCCAGACTCTACAATAAAACGCATTATTGCAACCACTGTTATTAAATTAACCTTATCTCAGTTTTATTAATATGCGTCGCTGTCGATTTGGTGACCATTTAATAGGGTTGGTAGGTCTCATGTTTAATTAAACGTTTTCGATATTTTGTAATAATACCGGTATTCTGTAACACATTTCTTGAGTAAATAAGCTACTTAAACAAACAAAACAATGGGATGTGTAACTATGGTAAATTATGCTACTTTACTTGATAATTTATTTATAAGCTCATAAGAAATTATGATATTATGAACCTCATTAATACATAAATAATTTCATTGACGGAGAGTGAAACTGTTATGAAATGTATTCTCATGAATAAAAATAGTACGAAAGTATTAAAGAAATATGTACATTTATTTTATTTATATTTTTAACAGTGCCTAATATAGTCTAAACTATTGTTACAGTACTGATCATGTAAATTGGCAAGAATCTGAAAGAGAAAGATGCACAGAAGTAGTTTTTTGTAAAAACGCTGCGCAATATACTTACAGAAGTATATTAGATACACAGCAGCTGTGTATATTAGATACACAGGTATCTAACTGTCTTTTTCACTCTTTATAAGTTACGTGTCAAGTACTATACCTACCTATAAATTCTCAAGCAATTCTCAGATTCTCAGTCGAAAATTCTATGTTTACAGCGCAAATCTCGCAATAGTTTAAATGTAGTAACAATATTCAATTTTCAAAATGAGAGAGCCATTTGGCTCTATTAGCTCGCGTTGCGTCGCTCCCAATGAACGTAATTCAATACATCGCTAGTACTTGATTTATATTTAAATTATACCTTCGCTGTATAATAATGAAGGCAACAGATTTTGTCCTACGCATGAAGCCACAAATTACGGTTTGCGAAATATTTAGCACCTGCTCGGCGGTTACTAAAAAGGTTGGCAAATAAGAAAATTCATTTCCAGATTTACGAACCTGTTATTTTGAAAGCGTTTTCTTGACCTGCTAAATCACCAGGCTTCACATGAGGAATATATATCTATACTACCTAAATGTTTGTGGGTTGGTATATTGGAGGTTTGTTTATTTACACTTTATTGAAAAATTAAAATTGAATGACTAAGGGCGGACTTAATGCCAAGTGTCATTATCTACCAGTAAATTCTGGTCATCTATGAAAGTATCTACCCATTCGAATTATTTAAAAAATCCTTACACAAGTGTCACCGAATTCATATGGACTACATTTTTTTGGCTCGTAATTTCTTAATTTTTATTACATGCTTACTAACCTAAGGTCATCTTTATAAATATCACGAAGTCGGCCATTTTGAGATTTTGTTTAAGGAGAAACAGGGACCTTCCTTTTCAGTGAGTGCTTCAACATTCATTTATTATTATCACTTTCATATTTCACTCCTACCTCAAGCCACCTCAAGTAACTTTGTAATATTTAATAACTAGTTTCCGCTCGCGGCTTCGCTCGCGTGGAATTTGACGGATCCCGCAGAATTTCCGGGATAAAAACTATCCTATGTATTAACCTA
>DWKA01000879.1:0-14235 GCA_018249155.1 Panoquina ocola ocola
TCGGCAATGAACTCGCGCGCGAACTGTATCTTTACTAAACACATAACTTTCAAAATACATAAAAGATTAGAGATGAAGTAATAAAATTTTAAATAATTATGTTTTATCTTACAGGTGGTTCGATAAATCATTTAGTTTGATACTATCCAAGGATGGTGTTTCTGGCATAAATTTTGAGCATTCATGGGGAGATGGTGTGGCAGTTTTGCGATTCTTTCAAGATATATACAAAGAAACCACAACAAAACCCTACATTACTCCAGAAAGCAAACCAGGAAGTACCAATATCACCGTTAATAAATTACGTATGTCTCATTTTGAACTATCTGTGAATTAATATTTCTTTTTTCAATGTTCCTTCTTCACAGTATTACTATCAAATGGCCTCTCTATTCATATAAAACATTTACTTTTTTATTTACTGAATACTTAACTATATTTTACAAAAAACTTAATTGTAAGATCACTTTATTTTTTGTATAGTGCTCTGTATTTATGCTATGTATAACTTTTATACTCATAATGTAAAATGTATTGTTACTTTATTAAATAATTTGTTTAACTAATTTTTATTTCATCAGAATTCAAACTAGATGATAAATCAAAAGCCTTTATAAAAAAAGCCAGACAAGAATACAGTGATTGGTGCAATTCACTTAGTATTGACTACATATTATATGAAGAATTGACCAGAGAAGCCTGTAAAAAGTTCAAAGTTAGTCCCGATTGTATAATGCAACTTGGATTCCAGGTATGTTCAATCAACATTATCAAAAAGAATATTATTATATCAAAACTGATTCTATGGGAGTAGAAAATACATAGGTTTTGAATGTGATTGTTTTAATATAATTATGTAATTTTTTTTTAGTAAAAATACTTTCCTGATTATTATTTGTTCACTATTTAATTTCGTTATATGCCTTAATAAAGTATTTTTTACACAGGCTGCATACCATCTTTTGCATGGTAAATATGTGGGTACCTATGAATCTTGCAGTACTTCCGCTTTTAAACATGGCAGGACAGAGACTATGAGACCATGTACTGAAAAAACTCAGGTATATTAAAATTATGTGCTTTACTCATTTTTATAATCTTTTATTTATTGACATTAAATAATCATAGTTTCTCATCACACTTTGAATAATTTTAAGGCATTTTGTAATGGTCTGCATTCAAACAAGAGTTCAAAGGAAGAGCTCCGTGCTATTATGCAAGAGTGTTCAACTTATCATTCCCAATTAGTCAAAGAAGCTGCCATGGGTGAAGGATTTGATCGGCATATGTTTGCGCTAATGAAAATAGCTGAAGAGAACAACCTACCTAGGGCAGAGATCTATGATTCCTATGAATATAAATTTTTAAATAAGTCTATTTTGAGCACAAGTACTCTATCTTCGCCTAGTGTACTGGCTGGCGGATTTGGTCCAGTTGCGAAAGAAGGATTTGGTATCGGGTAAGCATTACTCCAATTTAATGTTTTTGAATATTTTTTAAGTGGTAGTTATTCTCATTCTTTATCATTAGGGTGTTGCCATATTATTTTAAATGTTTTTATTTAAATTAAAGATCATGTCTTATTTGAACAAAATATGAATCAAGTTAAATATGTTTAAAAAAATTAAATATGTAACATTCATACATTCTAAAAGCGTATTTGTTTTTTATAGGTACTCTGCGTTTGCTGATAAATTAGGTGCAGCTGTGACT
Source organism: Panoquina ocola ocola (assembly GCA_018249155.1). Lineage (NCBI taxonomy): Eukaryota > Metazoa > Arthropoda > Insecta > Lepidoptera > Hesperiidae > Panoquina > Panoquina ocola. Next base: position 1,714 of record DWKA01000879.1, read on the forward strand.
AGTTACAAGGCTCATAATGACAGTCGTGAATTCGTTAAAGCCTTACACAAATCATTTGTTGATATAAAAAATATATTGTCGGGTTAAAACTTTAAGTTACAAATATTTAATCAAAGGTCTTAAGGGCCACAACTAATTTATTTAAAAAAATCTTGTAGTTTACAAAAATATTTAGATTATTGATACTTATTGATTAAACATTTTATACCTTTTTTAATGTAATATGTCTCTTAATTTTAATATTCTGTTGTAGTTCCCGTGTTTCTATAGACTGCTGTGGTGGGAACCACAAAAAACACCACGAACATTAAGCAATTTTGTCATTAAGCCGCCATCACACTAATGTTTATCGAGCGTACGTTTTTTTAAGTACCGTCAGCTTTCACAATGACCGGTAAAAGTATGTCATCCATCACTTTCATAATATCATAGGTAAAATACTTTTATATATTTATAAAAAAAAACACAAAGAAAAAGACCTACATAACTATGAGTATATACTCATTTTTGGCAAAGCGTTGAAGGTGAAAAGCGCTCCATATATTAGTAAAAAATCTGTTTTTGTCAAAAAAATATGAATAAGTTGCTCTAAGTATGTAGAGTTTACAACTAAATAATAAGTTAATACGTATTAATTAATAGTATATTAAATATGTCTTATTAAAGTATTTATACATTCGTTACATACCAAAAAATAAAGGGTTATTTAATTATCGTAGCTTAATGGTTTTTTTTTTCATTATTAGATAAATCTTTTTACTGTACTATAGTGGTCGTCATCGCCAATGGATGGAAATCAGCAATAAGTAACATCCATAGGCATCACTAAAACGCACCATGCGGACGATGCGGATAGGTGGACACACTTATATGAGTTTCTATACAAAGAATACGAAAATTCGTTGTGTGCGGTGCGGACGATGCCGATATGTGGACGCTTAGCATTAAACAATGCGCTGACTGTCAGCTGTTTAAAAATTGCTGTTTGTTACGTGCGAAAAAGTAGAATTATAAACATATTTTAATTTTTCAAGCGATTTTATGATTGTAAAAAAAATCGAGCCTTATTAAAATTAGAACATTAAATTAGGACACTTTAAAAAAGTTAAATTATCCAGTTATCATCTCTTGTTATCATTAGATAGTAGGAAAATCATTTGTTGCAATACTTGCAATACGTGTATTTAACGATCACTGACCTCTACATAATATTACATACTTCGTCATCGCTCTGTAATCACAATAAAATTGTCGATAATCTGCTGTGCGATTACTTGGTGATTATTTAAATAGTAGGCAACACTGGTTTGACACAAACATGACAATAGTTGGACATTGACTTTTGTAGAAAAATCAAAATGACAGGTCGATGGTCGATTTGACGACTTGTGACTTGTGGAACTTGTGGACGAGGAGTTTAATACTAGGCGTCCACATATCAGCATCGTCCGCACCGCACGCAACGGATTTTCGTATAAGTATATAGAATCTCATATAAGTGCGTCCACCTGTCGGTAATGCAGATAGGTGGACGCACTTATATGAGTTTCATACAAAGAATTCGAAAATCCGTTGCGTGCGGTGCGGACGGTGCCGATAAGTGGACGCCTAGTATTAAGATCCTTGCTTGTGGGTGGACAAGGGACATGTTGGGGATGTCAATTGTCAATTAACATTTGTCAACTTACTGACTGTCAAGATGCTGTCAAGTGTCAGTAGTGTCAACTGTCAGTCAATCAATAAAGACAAGTTTTTCAGTGTTTAAAATGTTTATATGGATATGGAATTAGATAATATTACGATGATAGTTATGCTAAATAAACTGTATGAAATGATAATATTTTAATAATCATAAGTTTTTGTTTTGTAAAGATTTTGAGATTGAACGCTTCATAAACGCTTGCATAATCTACCTTGATTACGTTTGATAGGAGATTTCAGGTTTCAGACGTATCCCTCTTTCAGTATAGATCTACTCTGTAAAATTTGTTGCGGCGAATTTTATTGTAACGACCTTCCCGAAATAACTGAGCACCTTCTAAGATTCTGACATATAGTCAATAAGTTCATAAAAATCTGTATCAGTGGTCATATTTTGCAAGAAATAATATGTACAGATATTTCCAATAAAAATGAATGAGTTACCGGAAACCAGTAGTGGTAATGGAGTAGTAGAAATTGGTGGTTTGGAGACATTGGATTACTTACGTGGGGTTAAATCCTCAACATGCTTATTGTTAACACCAAGTCCAACGCCAATTGACTTCAAACATCCTCTGTCTGAAGAAAATAATGGGGAATCTTTCCTTAGCTTAGACGATGACATCAGTGATTCAAAAATGGTTACTTTGCAAAATCCAGGTAAATAGCACATGCTTCCTACTTTTATTGCTACCTTGCAAGTGGTATCTATTATCAGCATAGATCTAAAATTCTATTGTAATCTAGTATAGTGAATTACTTATATTACTTTTTTGTAGAGGTAGAACTTTTCAACTCAGAATTAATCAATCTAATTACTCTGTACTTCATTGTAGATGCTTGTGCTGGGGATTCAAGTTCTTCTGCAGACTCTAATTCAGTTGTCCAAGATCCAGTCAGTGCTCAGCTTATAAACAATATCAGCATGTTGGATTATCAGACACTTAGCAAGAATGGTGACATTATTATGGGACAGGTAAGATAAATCCTAGAGTAAATGAAGATAATGTATAGTCTTTGAATATAAATGTGATTGCTAATACAGTCTAATCAAAATTTTCAGCCGGAAGGCTACAAACTCAATGGTAGCCTCAACATAAACAATAGAAAGTTACCAAACTTTGTTAATTGGAATTGGGGTCGTATCAGAAAAGTGCTGCTGTGGTTTGTTTTATCTGGTCTTGTTGCATGTATTGGAGCTATAATTGCAATGGTGGTTACAATGCCTAGGACATGCAATCCAGATCTTCCATGGTATCAGGGAAAGGTATTTTATGAAGTATTTCCTGCTAGCTTTAAGGATTCTAACAATGATGGAGTGGGAGATTTAAAAGGACTAATCAAAAAACTTGACTACATTAAAGATTTGGGTATTTCAACTATTCACATGAACTATATTTTTGAAGCTAATAATTATCCTGAGCATTACTATAACACTACCTCACTTCTAAGGATTGATAAGAGTGTTGGAGGGCTTAAAGATTTCCAAGACCTAGTTGCAGCTATTCATAAAAAAGACATGCATATTATACTTGATATTCCAGTTTTGTCTATGTCAACTCCAGTATCCTATTTTGATTCAAATCATAGTTCTCACCTTGCATACAATAATATAGTAAAATATAATGATGCAACAACTGCAGCAATAAAATTTTGGGCACAAACACAAAATGTTGATGGTTTCTATTTAAAACATTTGGAAAAATATGTAAAAGATGATAATTTCGGAAAAACGCTCCAGATATGGAAAGAAATTATAGGGACTGACAAAATATTTATGGCAAGTGAAGAAACATTAGCAGCTCTTTTGGAAAATAAGAATGGTGACCTAATGGTTTTTCTTAATAGAATAGATCTTATTGATGTTCACTTGGATTTAAATGATGGAGTTAAAGGCTTAAAAAATAAACTGAACAAAGTCATACCTCAAGTTCTATGGACACAAGCACATTATCCATGGATTCATTGGAATATTGGCAATGTCAACAGTGAAAGAATATCTGCCAAACATATAAATAATACATTAGCTCTCACTGGCTTAGAATTTATCTTGCCTGGGACAGTAAGTATATTTTATGGTGATGAAATTGGCCTGGGTAGCTCATCTCGACAGGATATTGAAAGTGATTATGAGCATGAGAATTTGCATAACTTGGCCCCAATGACATTCGAAACTAACAACAAAATAAGTGATGATACTAAACTTGGCATATTGCCATGGAATTCCAAGTCTGTCTCTGAACCCAAATATGAATATTTGAGTATAATAAAAGACTTTATTAATGTACATCAGAATATACCCACAATTTACTTAACAGCGATTTATAGAGATGGTAATGTGTTAAAAAATTTGGATATACGTAAATCAGATGACAATTTACTGGTAATTGAAAGGTGGTATCCTCGTAGAAATACATGCGTATTTGTAGGCAATCTTGGTAGCAAAGCTATTACAACTGATTTGTCTGCCATGTTTTATGGTGGAACAGTAATTGCTGCTACTAACAATTCTCTAGTTGGCCAAGTATTGTATTTAGATTCTGTAACATTTCCTGCTAATTCTGGTCTTATTTTAAAATTAGAAAAGTAGCATTAATGTATTATATTCATGCATATAGTTTAATTGAGTCTGACTTGAGTTTAAATTTAAAATAGGTGCCATAAATTTAATCTATGATAGAATATGACATGATATGAAGTCTCATGCGGTCAATAATACTCAGTGATTATGTTTTTATACTCTTCGAAAAGGTAGGCAGATGGTAATCCAGAATCTCAAATTTACTTAATTTACTAATAGATAAAAGTCAATGTTGTCAACACTTTCAGTTACAATTTATATCTATGTATTTTTAAGTACTAACAAAGTTCCGCATAGCGATTATAGTAGTTTTAATTTTAAATATTTTAAGGCCAAATATTAATTTTATTTATAAATCAACTTGCTCCTTTTATATAAATATGTACATAGTAACTTCTTCTTTAGAAGATGTCCTTTTGGAATATCGGGTTAGAGTTTTTTGCTGTCTCTATTAATTTGATAACTATATTTTACCAACCTTAATAATCTCGTAGCAGTATTATTTTTTTCTCCATACTCTTGCGAAAAGGTAGTGAAGGGTAGTTTTAAGTTACTAGAAAAATGTTTTAGAACAATTTGTATCTTTTTTTATATGACTGTTAATTGCCAAAGATTGAATAGTTCTGAATTTGAATGTTTATACCTATGCAAATTTAATGAGCTTGACTTAAAACTAGATACATATTATAATTTATTTTATAATATGGGTTGGAAAATGAACACTCCAAAGTTTTATTTACGTAAGAAATTTTACTTACTTTATTATACATTTGTACACATTAAAAATATGTTGTATTTAGATTTATAACAGTTATTATGTACAAGATTGTAGACAAAATAAATTACATTTTCATCTGTGACTTAGTAATGACTCTAGTTTTATATTTTTCGATTTCAGATATTTTACACATATTTCAGAGTAACATTTTAAGGGTGAGTATTTTAGTGATATAATTAAACACGATTACCGTGATAATTCCTTATTATATAGGGAATTTAAATTCGCATTATCAAAAATGTTCAACAAATATGTACATTTAGTTGTACCTTAACTTTATGCTAAGCACAATTATATACCCAGCAAACATGACCAGCAATCATAATTAACTAGGTAGGTACATTCAATCAGCATTCTTTAGGTATCTTTGTTAATAATTAAAGATAATTGTTAATATTCTATTACATATTAAGTCTCTGATTTTTTTTTAAGTTACGTAATTTTAATACTTTGAAAATTAAGCCTTTGTAAAAGTATTTTGGGTCGTGTTATTGTTTTTTGGCCGAATGGTTACATCGAAAGAGTTGGTAATCTTCGGTCAAGAAACTATACGCCCAGTTGCAATTTTCTAAGTATCAATTTTAACCTGTTTTAAAAGTTTTAGATGATATAAAATTATTTTATCAATAACCCTTATTCAATGTTAAACAAATATGAATAATTCACATTTATATATTTTATATTCACTTGAGCAAAATCTTAAAATGAATTTGACTTGTGATAATTTACAAACGAACAATAGAAGAATTTGTGGACAACATGACAGATAAAATAAATAATTAGATTACCATGTTATTACATGCATGATATAACTGATCTATGGCAGTTTCAAAAGATGCGCATAGATTACAATGTAAAGTGGTCATGTTTTTCTAGTAATTCGAAATAAATAATTATGCATCTACTTACTGCGTTTTTAAATATTATACTTAGCTCGGAAGAATGAACAATTGAGAATTTGTCATTCTTACTGCACATAGTAATTTTAACTAAAACTATTTACTTGACTATTAAGAAGGCGGAAATTTTAATTGTGATATCTATTATTTTAACTTTAACTGAAATAAATACTCCCCATTTAATAAAATAGTTGGCTTATTTAAACTTAATTATGTAAAATTCGAATAACTTATTACTGTTGAGATTTCGAATTACTAGAAGTGATAATTATGTTAAAATCTAATATCAGTCTCATGTGTAAACCAGGTGAAAATAGCACTGGAAGGATTCACAGATGTCATTATGCAATAATTTAAGTTTCAGGAGCTAGGTTGGCTCTTTTTTGTCTTAATAATACTTGGATGCATTACATAAGTGTTAGACATGGCTCTAGGGGTATGACTTTCAGAACTAGGCAACGCCGGTAGCTTGTCAGTAGGGTTTCGTATTAATATTTTTTTTTGTGAACTTGAAACAGTCCTTCTAACATTTAAATCTGTTTTACACTTAAGATCTATGTTTTCGGTGGTGTTTGGAATAGACTTAGCACACTTAAGTTCATTTTCACAGTCACTACCTGTTTGTTTATTCAACTTAGGAGCACCAAAAGCTTTAGTTTGCTTGATCAAAGAACGATCATTGCACAATGCTGCTATTAAAGGTAAATCCAAGTTCTTGCTTTTTTCTCTGAGAATTTTTATATCTAAATCACAATTAGTGTCTCTCACTTTACTAACACTTCCTTCACTGAGTCCAGTACCAGAATTTATCGTTTTAAATTCTCTCAAATAAGTGGGAATCTTCTTTTTGTGTTCGTAAGGTGGAGGGGGTGGCGGAGGCATTCGTCTGGTTTTTACTGGCGGAGGATCTTTAGCGTTCAGTAGATTTTCATATGATTTATTACGGACAAATTTAGGGATCTCAGGAATACGCGTCGGAATCGGAGGTTTATCAATATTTATGGAATGGTTGCTAAGAGATGTTCTGCTCGTCATTGAATACCAACTCGTCCGTGCACCTGGGATTTGGACGTAAGAGTCTGAGAGATTCTGTATAGATCCATATGTCGATGAAACAGACAAAGATGTCGAAAGATATGGCGTACTTCTATATTGTAAACTGCTCTTATGAAGATTAGATACTCGGGACTCCGTTAACTTATGGTCGAGGTAATTTTGTTGCGATATAGCGGGATCTTGCATAGGATAATAAACATAGTCAACATCGCTGTATAACTGTTGATGAAACATCGGGTTATGCGGGGGCGGCGGCGGCGGTAATCGTGCTATTGGTGGCGGCGGTGGAAGACGTGACCGACGAGGAGGCGGCGGAGGTGGCGGCAGTTTCATCATGGCAACAAGAACGTTGGAATCTATATGAGGAGGAACTTCTCTTGAGGGAGATATATTACTAATACCTTGAACCAACTTTGATCTTTCTGCTCTGCGGCTAGATGCCTGATGACGTTTCGATTTTTGAAATCTGTGCTCTAGTACCATTGGGCTGGCAAATGTCCTCTCACCAGAAGCATTTACTTCTCCTGCTTCTGCTTTCAAAATTGTAATCATCGGTCTTGATGTAACAACTCTCGCTGTTACTTCCTCTTCTCGTGTCAATTTTGGAGATAAAGATGTACCAGGATACGCTGGCGGAGGTTTAGGTGGTGCAGAAGCTTGAGTTGACAAAGTTTTATGATTATATTCGTAGGGTGGTGGTGGCTTATCTGGGAATTTGTTTAAGGCTGGGGCGTTTCCATCTATTTCTAAGATGTTCGGAAGTGATAAGTTGAGACTCTTTCGGCTATCAATTCTAGCAGGAGGTGTAGGAGGACGATCGAAAAATGAATTGTTAAGATAATTATCATCTGAAGGCGCAGTGTCTTCGTGACCTTGAAGGTAACTATCACCGGGAAATGGGAGGGGTAACCTTACGTAGTCTGACACGGAATCAAATGTGTCACTAACAGATTGGTTTTTTGGATAAACACCTCTACCCACAATTAAGTCACTTAATTCACTGGCACTGAGTAATGTACGTTTAATATCTGTGGGATCACTGCCATCGCCGTGGAATGATACCGCACTAACATTAGAATTCGTCCTTTCTCGAAAAATATTTTCTTCTTCATCATGTTCTTGACTACAAAACTTTGTTGCTCCATCTACACAATCCGCGCCAGATAAAGATGCTTGAAGCAGAAGTGCATTCGATGCAAGATTAGCTCTGTCAGATTTATTTTTTAGGATCGATGAAACACTGTCAAAATCTGCTAGATCGTTTTCTTTCGAGACTTTGTAACTATCGTAATTTGACATTTTAGATCTAGTAGTAAGTTCTGAACTTCCCATTGTATAAACCCCGCTAGTGCCGCTTGATGTTGCTATGGTTACAGGCTGTCCCAAGCCATCATATAAAGCAGATGCTGTATCCTGAGGATATTCTACTTCCATTTCAACGGTGCTATTATCACTTAACATCGAGTTTTGAGCTGTATGGCTGTAACCTAATTCTAGACTACTAGCATTGGAAGTCCTGCTAAGGGTGCTGAGGCCGGCTCTTGCCATTATTACTGTACTGCACGATGAGGAACATTGAGATCCCGTACATTTTATTTTATTTGAAACAGGACTGTCGGATAATGTTTCTGATACGCTTTGATCTGGCAATGAAACTGTTTCTTCGGATTGAGTGAGAGAACTGTGACCTGTTTCTGAGGATATATCGATTTTATGTGTGTTATCAACATCATCTTTGGTTTTTTTTATCCGCATTTTAGTTTTTTGTAGTTGTAATGATGAAGATTTATTTAAAGAGTGTCCTTCTTGAGATATATGTCTGATTAAATATGTATTTGAACAGTCTAATAAATGCGCAAAAGCAAGACTTTCTGTAGAAGGAGCCGGTGGTGAATCTATCATTATTTCTAATTCGTCCTCTGAATGTACTCTGTCACTCACAATCCCAGATGTAGTATTAGAACTTGTCGAGGATATAAGTGAAATTCTTTGTTCATTTTTATTGGGACATTGTTCAAAAGATGATGACTTTGAATAACCGAAGCAGTTTTTGCGTTCTTGTTCTTCCTTTCTTAATATATCATTTAATTTGGGTGAAATCTTCATAGAAAATTGATGTGTTTCTTTACATAAAGCAAACAAATATTTACACTTCTCTTCGCTTGAAGAATATAATGTTATCTTTCCTTCATCAGTCCGTATTTCAAATTTCTTTCGATCGAAACTTAACTTGCCTATTGAACTCCAAATGAAATTTGAAACTGATCCATGATCCGGTAATATTTTAATACCCTTAGCGGTTACCAGGAGCCAGACAGTCCCAAGTTCTGATTCTGTTTTAGATTGCTTTAAACGGTATCTATGAGAATTTATTGTGTCAGGAAGGAGACAAACTTCACGTATGAATCTGATTTCAGCATCCGCCTTCGATAGACCACGATGTTCTCGATGGCAGGCGCGTATCGCCTTGCCGACCCAGTCTCCGGTAAGGGATGGTGGGGCATAATCTTCAATTTTGAAATAATTCTGGTCTTCATAGGCCTCTTCGTCTCCATACTCGGCTTGTAATGCTAATCCAATAAGCAATAGAAGTATTTCGACGGGCAGCGTATCTCTGATACGTATGTTATAGAGTAGTTGCAAAAAATAAAGATGTCGGCCAACTTCGTCATGTAGAAGAAGTGGACTCTCGACATGAAATTGTACGACTAGGTGTAATTCCAGTAACGGCTTCCCATTTGCGTCTAAGCCCTGAAAGAAATAAGAGTAGTTTGCATGAGCTAAAATACACAGGAGACGAAATATGGGACATGTTTATATTTTGAAACGATTTGCATTTACAGTGCATTATTAGGTAAGTAATATGTGTAGAGTAGATATATCTGAAATACATACATGTGTGTGGGATGATCTCCAACTCTTTGGGGCATATTTTGAAAGTTTGCTTTCGGAATCCACAAACAAATATTCTCCATCTGAAAATATGGAAAAGTGTTTTTAAATAAAATAAAATATATCTCTTTTAAAGTCATTGAATTCTCGAAACAGGGTAAGGTAAGTAAGGTTCTTACTTTGCAAGATAGCTAAGCCGAAAAGTTCCATGTCTGACACGCCTTGTAGTTGGGCGTGAGCATTGGCGAGGGACTTGAGCTCCTTGACCTTCGACTTGGCCTCCACAACAAAGTGGAGCGGTTGGGGTTGGCTGGGCACACGCAGGGACAGCAGGCGCGCGCCAGCGGCGAGCGCGCGCGTCTCTCCGCCCAGCGGCCCGCGAACCGAACACAGAGCACGCATATCGCATCTCGAACTGCCTGTTACTCGCCCTGGAAACAAGAATACGTACTAATAAGACCTATTGGCGAGGAAAGGTGACCTCGCCTTCTGCCTATCGCACATTGATAAGGTATCGAATCCTCTTACATTAGTGTAAGTCTAAGGTAATAAGAATGTCAGTTGTTATTAATTGTTCGTTCAGAACCAATATCTAGGATTTGAGTTCAGTTCCTCGGGTTCCTACTTTAGTTTCGAGAATTTATACTAATTATCCCGTTACAATCATAATTTCAAATGAAATTTACAGTACTATGTACCTACCTACATATTGTACTTAAATATTGTTACTATTGGCAAAATAATAAGTATGTCTTATGGGAAATAAACAATTTTTAAACCTAACCTAACCTAATATTGTTGACTGGTATTTTTTGCTGGGTCATATTGTTAAATCTAAGATTCGTCCTCTGTTATAATATTAACCTGCTTTCAATTTATTAGACATATCGTGGCCCTATTCCATACGTGCTTGCTTCTGACTGACTACCACCAGTGAGATTGTGGGTACCCTGTCGAAACGGTCATCCCTTTCCTTACACAAATATTGTGTAGACTGTAGAATATCATTAACACTTCCGGATCCAATCTGTAGATTGTGCGGAATTTTCTTGTATGTGATTCACCGGTTTTGTTGTATTAAAATTTTTATTTGTAGCATACCATTAACAACGGTCAAAACAAATAAACTTCATTCTCCAAATTTATCATCAAAAAACCGATATATCGATAAAGTTTCTTCGTCATAACTAAGTAGGTATGAAAATCAGTATCTATTAACTATAGTATAACGAGTTAGACGTGCTGTAGCTTGTATAATTATAATACTTGGTATGTTTGTACCTACTCGTAATATATACGAGTATCTAATACTGAAAGATATATCTACGTATGTTTTTCAGTATTGCAAAGGTAATAGGTAGGTATCTATAGTTACATCTGGGTAGGTTATACAACTATTTGACGCATAATATTTTATGATTGGTTATTATTAAATTATAAGTATTGGTAACACTGATCCTCTTACACCGGTATCAACTTTCAGTTAAGAAAATTTATTCATAAATCTTTTTAGAGTTAAATTTGTTTACTTTTGAACTATCATTGCTAAACTTACGTCTTCAATATTGAAGGGTGCACCCTGCGCACTGCAGGCGCAGGCAAGAATGTGCGGTATTGCCATCTGGTGCATTCCATTATTTTTTATAAGTAAAGTTTACTTTTGCTACCTGCCGCTTTCATAGGCAGTAAATTATTATCTCAGATTTTATGTAAATAATCCAACAACAGAATGATTGCCGACTTCATCCGATTACTATACAAGGAATGGATAGGATCGGAAAGTCGAGATTGTATAATCGTTTTGTTATGTTTAGTTAATTATTAAGTATTATAAAAAATATGGTTGAAAAGTACCTACACTTTTTAGTAACTTGTTAAGACTATTTTGCAAATAATATAACTAATCAATAAAAACAAATAGTTATGAGAAATTCATAGGTATTCTAATTCTTTAATTTTGTAGGTCTATAGCAGTGACCTACAATTATGTAAACTAAATTAAGGGTAAGTTACAAGAAATGCATTAGGTAAGAAATTATATTGAGCAGTTGACTATTGATAGCTCAGTAGGTATATTTTTTTACCGTAGTATATATGTAAATAAAATGAATACATTTTAGTGTCTGTCTGGATTTGAATTTTAAATAAAGCATACCTACCTAATTCATTACATAAACATGTTACAACTCATTTTGTTTACTAGCTTGGTAGATACCCCCTACGTAAGACTTTTCTCGAATATTTTCTCTATTTTAATTTTAAAGATATTTTCATCATTCTAATAGGTATTGGTGAATTTGCTAATATGCCTAACATCACTCTATGAAAACATTAATTTCAGAGAAGCAGGTAGTAGGTATTAAGGATCTAAATATTTTTTAATTATACCTACCAACAGGCTTAACCAACGGACATGCGAGCGGCGAACGTTTATACATAATTATTAGGCAGTATAAAATATTTCTCGGAATGTAGCATCACCAGATCACGTCAAAAAAACTAGACGCGAATAAATTTCATCGCATCCGGTACCTCTCCGGCTTTTCAGCTCTTGATAGCCATAAGAACATGTTTTTTGTTTTAGTAAATGCGCGATAGTTTGTAATGGCGGTCAG
>DWKA01000880.1:0-14234 GCA_018249155.1 Panoquina ocola ocola
ATAATATACAATGTGCCACAGTGCTAAGTGACCGTCCGAGATATTTTGAATAGTTGCACAAAATTATCCTTTTTTTTTATTTTATTTTTTACAACAGCAGGGGCGCGAGCCGATTACTCGCACCCCGCGCGGAATATGCTTAAGACCGCCCTGCATTTAATTGATGTTAAGCAGGTATGCATTGCAATTCTAATTAAATATGTAACTACCTAGAGGTATTTAGAATTAAGTTCATCCTTTATATTAAGACGGAACATATCTTGGCGAAAGTTTTTTCATGGATCAATGACACACAGATAACAAACACGAGCGGTATTTACCGTCTTGTTCGGTTTGGCAGTGGATAGGAGCAGAGCGGACGCCGTCGCCTCCGTTGGTGGTGGCCAGGACTTCCATCGAGTAGTTGGTGAACTTCTTCAGGCCGTGGAGGATGGTTTCGCTGCTGGCGGTGATCTTGGTGTCCTTGGTCTTCTCATCTGCAATGTCATTATTAAAATTTGTACAATACAAAATAAAACAATAATGATAGACACTTAATAAAATTACTTTTGCTTTACATACAATGAATGGGTAGAATTATACTAGGTACCTACTCGTAGTAGTGAAATAAACTCTAGGTAATATTCGTGTTAGATTTATTTATTGAAATGATGGTACAACATTAAGTAATGCATATTGTATCTTAACGTATTAAAACGAAGTATTAGAAATTGATATTGTTTTATGTTCCCAAAAAATATACTTAGATATTTCTTTACATTTGTCTTGAAAAAAAATTTTTTTGGGATACTCACCATACCAGGTTTCGCTGGGACCGTAGATGACTTTGTATGCCTTGATCAAGCCGTTGGCGGCAGCGAGGGGAGGGGAGACCCATGAAACGCGGATAGTTTGGGCGGTGAGCGTGGTGCAGAGAACATCTTGGGGAGAGGCAGATGGGGCGCCCTCGGCGGTGTAAGCGCGTACTTCGTTCGACACAGGTCCGGAACCCATCTTGTTGAAGACTTGGACGACAATCGCGTATTGAGTGTAGGTCCTGGAATTTAATAAGGAAGTTACGTCCATTTATGAGTATGTTTTACCAAATAAGTTGTATCGCATGAGATAGGGTTTTTGAAAAACAAGTTTTTCGAGATGCATCTTATGTAGGTATCTGAATGTTGTTGAAATTTTAGTGTAGATAGTTATCCTTTTGGTCTACTTAGTCACGTACCTATCCACGTAGTTACCTGGGGTAAACTAGAGCACAATAGCATGTACTGATTAATTTATTACGCGAACTACCAAATATTATTCTTACTTGAGGTTTAAAATGTCCAGGTGATGTTCTTTGCCAGATTCCTTGGAAATGTCAACGGTTTCAAATACGAAGGATTTGTTGCTCGAAGCCAGTTTGTAGCCAACATAGTATCTGTGAAAGATTTGATTACAATGTTATAAAAAGGCAACCCCCTGTCATAAGTAAATTATTTAATTCGTTTTATAGAAATAATTACCCTTGGAGTTCGCCATTCCAGTCCTGGGGTTGGGGTGGTTTCCAGGTGACCCTCAGGGTGTGCTTGTCAATGGCATCAACTTTCACGTCTTGAGGCATACCGGTGGGAGCTTCTTCAGCAGTGATAATGGTCACAGTTTCGGAGGGTTCGGAAGTTCCAAGTTCGTTTTCGGCAACAATTCTGATATGGTAAGCGGTGGCGGGTCTCAAGCTGAACACTCCGGCTTCAGTGGCATCACCAGGCACTAATACACTAAAAAATACCAGTCGATTTAAATATACATCGGAATAATAATGTTGTAGTTATAACAGTATGTCAGTGATTGTTAAGGGAATGTTACCGGTCGATATCCTTTTCCCAGTTGCCCTTAGCGCGTTTGTATTCAATAAGGAACTTCTTGATAGGTGAGTTTCCATCATAAGGAGCAGCCCATGACAGTTGAACGGTCCTTCCAGATTTGTCCAAAACTTTAAGGCCATAGGGAGCTTCGGGTACCTCTGTAGAAAATAGACAACATAGATCAATAATCTGCATTAGTATCAGTAGATGACGTATATAGCGTAGGATGAAATTCTATAGATCGGACTAGTGAAATATTTTTTGAACTGATAGGTTTAGGCAGCTAACATCATTACCTTGAATGATCATGTTAATGCTAGTGTCGTCAGAGCCGAAAGCATTGGTGGCGACGCAGGTAAAGAGGGCGCTGTCAGATCGTTCGGTTCTTCGGATGCTGAGGTCAGATACAACTCCACCGGGCAGGATTTCTTCGCGGATGGTGTAGCGAGGGTCGGATTTGGGTTCCAGGCGCTTGTTGTTCATGTTCCAGATGATTCCAATGGGCTGTTAAAAATGTGAGTTGCCAAATTTTAGCGAGCCGAAAGGAAGTTCTGGGATATCGAGAAGAGAAATCATCATTTTGTAAAAACATTGATCGTTATCAAGTAATAAATTTACTCCCTTTACGACTGTTAATAGATGTAGGTATGTAGAAATATCGCAGGTCCAATATTATACCTTTTCTCCTTTGGCTTGGCATTGCAGAACAGCAGGCTCGCTTCGGCGTGCGGTTTGGTTCCTCATCTTAATTTCGAATTGGGGAGGAGCTGAGAAAAATTATATGATGGTTTGTTATCGTGTTTTCTGCTGCAAAATTCTTTTTCATATGAACATTCAGAGAAAGATAAATATGTAAGAATCTTTACCTTGTACGCTGATAAGAATAACAGCAGACAGTCCAGATCCGATTCCATTAACAGCTTCGCACAGGTAATAGCCCTCATTCGTCTTTTGGATATTCGCAATAGTAAGGGTTCCGTCTTCCACTTTTACATTAGGGTTGTTAGGCTTAAGGTCTTTGTAATCACCAGGCGTATCTCCTACAAAAGGTATGGAATATGCAAAATACCAAATCTCATCCAATTGTAAATATTATGAGTCTAATATTATTGCTAGTAGAAACTTGATAAAAACAGAAAGTTTGACGGTTTCTGGTTGTGTATAATATAATATAATAATCGCATTAAATACGAGAAGCTTAATTTATAAATGAGTAATAAAACCTACCTTCAGCCCTCTTCCACGTCACTTGGGGCTTGGGGAAGCCATCAGCTTTACATTCGACCTTAGCGTCAGAGCCTTGGGCAAAAGCCTTATCAGTGGGTTCCAGAATCCAACGGGGAGGAACTAAAATAGTACCAGTTTATTAGACTACGCCATGATTCTTTTTTATTTGTTGTTTGGCTCTAATTCAAGTATTTACTTTATGGGAAATTAGAAAATCTTTATAATTATTTACTTGAATAGCTCTTGTAATAAACTGCATCTATTCATTGTAAGCAATTTTAGTAATAATTTTTAAACAAATGTTTCGAAAATGTTGATTGCTGGACGTCAAATTTTTCTTTTTTGTTTTTAACTTAGTGATTAATGTTCGTAAATGTTGAATATCATTCATTTGATTAAATGATGTTTTGAATTAACCTTTATTCTTAATTCCCTTCTTTATAATTTACAAACGCTTACAATGAATATGATGTTTTGTCTAAATATCCACTATTATAGTTCAAGATGTGGTAAAATCAGTCCAGTAGTTTTCACTGTTATAGATTTCTTCAAATAAGGTCTTAACGTTTAACACGTTACTATAGTGACTAAGCTATCTAAAGCTTTATTGAATTTAGGGGATTTACTGTTTAGTACTTGTAAATTTTTAATTTTTACTTTGAAAATTTCTTATCGACTTAAGAATTTTTCACATAATGTGGATAATATTATGTATGATATAAACGTTACTATGAATGTAGTCTTCAATATTTTTTCAAGAATTTGGAGATAACTGATTTAATATGAGATTTTAACTCGCATTAATTTAATATTTTTTTATATTTCGAAGGGCTTTATATAAAAACTAAATGATTCAACGCAAACTCTACATTCATAATATTATCCTTTTTTTAACAATAAATTCAACGGTAACTATGAAATATTGCTTGTTGAATAAAAATTTAATCTTAGAATATTTTAATTAATGATTTCAAGTGAACATTAATGAATATTTTTATATATTAAAAATTGTAACAGTTAAATTTATTATTTAAAAGCTACTATAACGTTGAGTTATTTAGGTTAATGAATGACGCTATTGTGAAAATATGAATTTTGCGTGGTTATTGAGTTTATATTTAATGACGATACAAGATGATTGGCAAAGCCAACGCTATAGAAGCTTTTTTATTTATATCTATTTTTGGCAACAAAATATATTTAAGCCCAACTAGCTACAAAATAAAAACAATACAGGTTAAAAATTATAAAAACCAAACCATAACAAGCAGAAGCTGGAAATGCACGTATGCTATCCTTGCAAAAATCTTATTGGAATAATGTTGGCAAACGATTTATTTTCGGTAAGTTCAAACATCAAAACAATTTTCTCAAACATTATTCCAATAGATTTGTGAGTAAGGCTAGCATCAAAGCAGACAAACAATGCGATATGCAAATTAGTAAACGAACATAAATACAGACGGGATCCCGGGAGACGGAGGGTATCGGAAATAGAAAATGCAAGGAAGGAGAGAAGAAGAAATGGTTTCGTCGATGATAGCCGCAGCCGGTTCCTACGAACGACATTCACTAACAAGATCCTCCCCTGTTACTGTCACAATGCATTACCGCGATTACTGTTTACAGAATATAATAGAATTTAAAAGATTTACGGGTAAAAGCTATAATTCCAGTTCAACTTTGTAAAAATTTGTTATATTTTTCAATTCCAGTTACGGATTTAAAGCTCACAATACTGAATCTACGCAAAGCTCGCCCGTGCTAGGATTATAGGTTACATTTGTGCGTATATAGGTACCGTGGACTTCTAATGAGGCGGAATAGTTGGAGGAGCCGGCGGCATTGCGAGCGAGACAAACGTATGTTCCGCTGTGCGACCACCCCGCCGGGTCAATCATGAGCCAAGACGCTCTCGGAGCCATTTTAGATGCCGTGACGCCGGCTTTCTCCTTCAAAAGTTCCCCTTCGAAGTACCACTCAATGTCCAGGGGCAAATCGCCTTGCGAAATCAGACATGTGACTTGAGTCGCTTGCCCTGCATACAGCGGGGTTTCGAACGAAAACGGAACTATGCGAGGTAATACTGGAAACAACCATAGAAAATCAGGTTAGAACGAACGTTGGCAAGCGATGTTAGCGACTAGTGATAGTATAGGATAGTGGTGAGCGTGAATCGATCGAGTCGCCTTCTGTGCTGCGTTGTGATGTTAGTCCCCGTTATTATAATATTTTTCATTATAAGAATAACGTGCCATTGACGACGAGGGTCGCGACATGCTCGGCGCGGCCTGCTGGGTTTTGTACGATACACGTGTAGTTCCCCTGATGGTTGGCGCTCACTGAGTTAATCGTGAGGACGGACGCTCGAGGGCTTAGCGGCGTCGTCATGATGTCTCGATGGAGACTCGAGTCTATAGTTTCGCTGCTGAACGTCCACGATATATCGAGCGGCAAGTCGCCCTTCGTGGCAACGCAGTTGACTACCACCGCGTCTCCGGGATTGGATGGCACCTCCCCGAAACTGAACGGCACTATCAGGGGCGGAACTGGGACAATAAAAATTTTATGAAGCGCAAAACCATGTTAAAACAGACATAAAAGATCGGAAGCGAAAATGATGAGGTCGGTATCGTATCGCACCCTTCACAACAAGTTCGGTGGAATGGAAGACGACGCCACCGGCGTTGCTCGCCGTACAGTTATAGACGCCCGCGTGCGTCGCATCTACTGACTCGATAGTGAGAACGCTGCTTCGCCGGTCGATGTTACTGACTCGTGCTCCGGGGACGGCGTTCACAGACTTATTGTTTATAGTCCATTCGATACGAACGGGTTGATCACCGTGTGTTATTATGCATTGGAGAGCAAAGTAGTCGCCTAGAAAAGCCGGTTCTGGACCGGAAGCGAAAGGTGCTATCTTGGGAGGAACTGAAACAAACATTATCTAAATGATAAAACAATAGAAAGCTACCATCTATGTATCGACTAACCGTAGACAACTAAATCCGAGGAGTATGTTGATCGTCCCGCGCGATTTTCACCAACGCATGTATAGGAACCAGCATGTTTAGCGTCGACCGATTCGATTATAAGAAGACTACTTCTTCTAGAGTTGCTCATGGAATAGTCACTATTTCGTTGAGATATTAAGTGTCCATTGAACGTCCAAGTAATTGTAAGCGGAAGATCACCGAGATTAACGGTGCATGATGCTTGTAAATATTCGCCAACATTCGCTGGTTTTTCGCCAAACGCGAATGGCAGAATGTTTGGAGGGACTGGAATAAAAGATCGGTACGTAAAAGAACCACGGTTAAATAAATAGAAAGAAAATTCGAAGTAACAATCTACTTAAAAGATTACTTGAATATACAGTGTGGTGTAGGTACTAGCGTATATCGCCTAAATGATTAAGCACCGTTAATAATTAGGGAAGAAGTGTGAGAATGCACTCCAGCTTCATTTTCTGCGACACAGGTGTAGTTTCCAGCATGCGAGTGCGACACTGAACCAATACTAAGGATAGCACTTCTTTCGCCTATGTTAAACACGGTCACACCAGATCTCGGTTTAATAGGTTCGTCGTCAAAAAGCCACCGCAGATGTAATGGGTGATCGCCTTCAATTACCGAACAAGCCGCCGTAATGACTTGTCCAGAATTTATGGCGGCTTCTCCGAACGAGAATTGTTGGACCACAGGAGGAACTAAACAGAAAGCAAGCATCATCCGATTAGTAGATTACGGTACCAATAACGTTGAGCGCAGCCGTGTGGTTCACGATTCCAGCCCTATTTAGCGCTGTACACGTGTAATTGCCACTATTAGATCCTGATGCCGTCGGTATATCTAATACGGAGACGCGTTCGTTCAATTTTGTTGTAGTTACGCCCATTTTCCTTGTTACAGGTTCTCCTTGAAAGCTCCAAGAAATGTTAAGAGGTAGGTCACCCTTAGGTACGTGGCAGTCGAGATGTACAGATTCACCAGAGAATACGGCTTCGTCCAATTCAAACGGTTTGATGTGGGGGATGACTGAGCAAAGAAAATTGATACAATGTTAGTGATTATAATATACACAAGCTGTACGTAACATCTAATTAATTTTTACCCTTAACATGTAGCGGAGTAGAATATCTGTCTTCTCCGGCTTTATTCCTTGCTATACATGTATAGTTGCCACTGTGGGCACCCGTGACTGAAGCTATTGATAATATGGACGTCTGTTCGGCAATCTTCATTGTATTAATACCAGAATGGGTCGATAAGTCTTGTCCTTCGAATGTCCAAGAGACTGTCATCGGCCGATCCCCTTTGCTTGCATGACACGTCATTTGAATAGATTCTCCGTAATATATAGATTCTTCGATCTCGAAAGGCAGTATATGGGGTGGAACTGATCAAAAACGAAAAATAATTCTAACAGTCAATCTAAACGTGCAAATTATTTCTATGGAGGCCATAGTTCTAAAACATTTATTAGAAGTATCTAAGAGACGAAGATGGACAACCGATACCATGAATATTGACGAGTACGGAGTGGTGCGCGCGGCCTGCACGGTTGCTAGCCGTGCAGGTGTAGTTTCCACTGTGCTGACCCATCGCTGTCGGTATGCTAAGAACAGATGCCTTTTCCCCTAGTTTCGTAGTCGTAATACCCATATTGTTATGATAAGGAATCTCAGTTCCTTGAAAACTCCACGATATTTGCAGAGGTCTATCTCCTTTCGACACGTGACAAGTGAGGTGTACGGACTCGCCGGCGAAAATTGATTCTTCGACTTCGAACGGGATTATGTATGGAACCACTTGATAAAGCAAAATAAATATTTTAATAAAACACAATTGTCAAGTTTAACCTTACAGAATATAGTATGTACCGATAACTTTAAGAACAGTAGTATAAGAGGCTACTCCGGCGCGATTTTTGGCTATGCATGTGTAGTTTCCGCTGTGGGCACCGGTCACCGATGGCAATACTAATACTGAAGAACGTTCGCCCACCTTCGAAAAAGTTCCTAGCTCGTGTGACAGCAGTTGTCCATTATATTCCCAATTTATTTCCAAAGGAGCATCACCCTTCGATATGTGACACATCATTTGTACTGACTCTCCCGAAAACAAGGCTTGATCGACGTCGAACGGTAATATGTTCGGTGTTACTGCGTTAAACAAATGAGTCTTATGAAAGGATAAAAATAAAAAAATGAAACAAGCTTACGCTGCTGCTAGATATGTGAGCGGAACTCATGCTGATTCGGCCAACACATCTTTAGCACCGAAAGACAATGACGAACATAAAACATGGTGATTTATGATATAATGAGTAAATGAAACTGACCATGAACATTAAGGACAGTGGAATGGTTAACGGATCCAGCACTATTCTTGACAATGCAGGTATAATTGCCACTGTGAGCAGCGGTCGCTGCGGCGATCGAAAGAAATGAGGTACGAGAAGTCATTTTGTTAGTCAATATCCCAAGTTGTGACGAGGTGTTTTCAAATCCATGGAAATACCACTTGATATCCAGGGGCAAGTCGCCCTTAGATACGTGGCAGTTGAGCTGGACTGATTCACCGGCGAACACCGATTCGTCCGCTTCAAAGGGTACGATGTATGGCAATACTGTTAATTCAGAAAGCCCAAATGATTACTGAGGCAAGCGTGCAGCGTGCGGCAGAGGCATGGGATACGAAGGAGGTACGGGAGATACCATGAACATTGACAAAGGTAGAGTGGACGGCCAGCCCGGCGTGGTTGCCAGCCTGACACGAATATTCGCCGCTGTGACCGGCAGTTGCACTAGAGATTGTCAGCAAAGACGTCCGCTGTCCAATCTTCGTTGTAGTAATTCCTTGGTGAGAAGACAGGTCCTCTCCGTGAAAACTCCATGTAATACTTAAAGGCACATCGCCTTTGGACACGTGGCAATTCAACTGAACCGATTCCCCAGCAAAAACTGGCTCCTCGGCCTCAAATGGAACGATGTGTGGAGGAACTGGTGAAGGAAAGCAAAAAAATGTAAACGAAAAACTCAGGAATAAAAATGCATTTAAGTGTACCCTGAACATTTAAAGTAGCTGTGTGGTTTGTGTTGGCCACAATATTTGAAGCTGAGCATGTGTAATTTCCAGAGTGCTTTTCTGTTACGGACGGAATAGCCAATATCGAGCTCCTATCTCCCATTTTGGTGATTATTACGGCGTCAGATTTTTCAATTGGTCGATCGCGGAAAGACCACATAAGTTTGAGTGGCATATCTCCTTTTGGAATATGGCACATGACTTGAATGCTTTCTCCATAAAATACTGCTTCATCAAATTCAAAAGGAGATATTATAGGAGCAACTGTAAGGATTATATATTTATTAAATACTTCTCATACTTCAGATAAAAGGTTCAGTTGGGATAAAACACAAACATGAAAAGCGGACACTATTCAACCGTGAGCGTATACCCTTCACATTGAGCGCTGCGGAGTGGCTATCTCTGGCGACAACATTGGAGGCGGTGCACGTATAATTGCCAGAATGTTTGGCTGTGACAGTAGGTATTATGAGAGCTGAACCCTTGTCCCCAACATTCATAATATTCAACCCATCGAGTAAACTCACATCTCCTTCACTGAAACTCCACTTGAAGGTTAAGGGTTTGTCTCCCTTAGTTACGTGGCACATTACTTGAACTCCTTCACCATAAAAAACGGATTCGTCGAATTCAAAAGGGGCTATAACCGGTGCCACTGAAATTAATATTTACTCGGTGCTTAGTACAATGTTTCAATCATTTGTTTCTAACCAGACTTTTTTTTAAATAACGATTTAGATAAAAGTAGTTTTATGGCCCGCCAAAGTTACCAAGGACAGGAATAAAGGTTAATAAGTAATATAAGGTACACTAATAATTCTATGCTACTAAGCGGTGGATCTACTGGAAGGATATACCATTGACGAATAGCTGAGCAGTGTGATTCATTGAACCAGCTTCGTTCCTAACGACACAAGTATAATTCCCTTGGTTTTGGTGACTAACAGATTCAATAGTCAGTTGGCTCGCACGTTTCATATTTATAAGTGTTATTCCAATATCGCCGGATTTAATTTTGTCTCCGTTAAAATACCATTCGATTTTTAAGGGTAGGTCGCCTTTACTGACTGCACATGTGATCAAAACCATTTCTTGAGCGTTTACGGGTTCTTCTCCAAATTCGAATGATGTGACTTGCGGGGGGACTGCAGCGGGGGGTGTAAGCAAATAAACACTTAAATGACGATATATTTCAAATTGCGAGTTAAAGAAAACTGTTGACAAAATACCATTAACATAGAGTTCAGCTGTATGGTTCACTTCGCCAGCTTGGTTTTTAACAGCACAAGTGTAATTTCCCTGGTTGATATGCGTTACGGACTCTATAGTGAGTTGGCTTGTCCGCTTAGCAATCGTAAGAGTGATGCCATTGACACCAGATTTTATCGGTTTTCCATTGAAATACCATTGTATGGAAAGTGGGAAGTCGCCTTTGGTAACAGCGCACATGACCACTATCATTTCTTGGTCATCGATAGGATCAGTTCCAAAATCGAATGACATGATTTGCGGTGCAACTAAAGAATAATAACGGCACTTTAGAAAGTTAAAATTAAATTTTCTTTTATACGTTGCGGATTAGTGATAATCGTTGCCACACACGCGTTTAGAATTTTCTGAATCCTCGAATTTAAAATAATAAGGTCTTTAAAGCCCGTGGTTCATCTAGTTCTGAAATTATATGAAGCCCATTGTACACAGTATAAATATTAATAAACATAAAGCTACAAAATAAACTATGTGCAAACAAAGCGACTTGGAAATAAGATATTGCACTCCAAACGGTACCATTGACGTTGAGCACCGCGCTGTGGCTACTGCGGCCGGCGTCGTTTTCCGCAATGCACGTATAATTGCCGATGTGTTCATGTTGAACACTTTCAATACTCAACATTGATATTTTTTTCCCATTTCTGTTTATTAAAATACCATTTCCCGAATTCAAAATTTTCTCATTAAGTTGCCAGTGAATTTTTAAAGGTAAGTCCCCCTTTCCTACTGTGCACGTCAATGAAACTGTGTCGCCGGCATTCAGTATTTCTTCTCCGAAATCAAACGAGTTGACCTGCGGTGCAACTATAATTGTCCAAAGATTAATACGGGAATTTATATTTATATGGCCTATCACAAAAAAAAGATATATCGAGATGATTTGTTATCCCCAATACCTAAAGGAAAAGGATAATGGAAGTGGGAAATGGGTAAATGTAAAACATAAGCAAGCTTCTGTTTACAAGAGTTAAAACGAAGCTTTACCGTTAACTGATAATTCGGAGGAGTAATTTGCGTAACCGGCCTGGTTGGTAGCTAGGCAAGTGTAAACTCCAGTATGAATGAAGGAGACTGAGTCTATAGAGAGACTGCTTGACTTGTGACCTATTTTTGTCACTGTCACCCCTGGAACCTCTCTGACATCTTTTCCATTTAAATGCCATGTTATTGTTATTGGAGCGTCACCTTTCGCTACCATACATTGAACTCCAACCGTGTCGCCTGCATTGGCTGGCTCGTCGCCGAAGGTGAAGGGATGGATTTGGGGTAAAACTGTTAGGGAAAGCTATTTGAATTATGCAAACATATCGTCTAATTTTACTAAAAGTCTACAAAGAAATATAGCATCAAGGACCATTAACTTCCAGCGTCGAACTGTGATTAACTCGTCCGGCTACATTTTCCACATGACATACGTATGTCCCACGATGTGTTCCATTTACGGAATCAATATTAAGGATGGACATTTTTCGGCTCATGCTTCCTATGGCAATGCCCAAAGTGTTGTCCTGAGATATTCTCCTGCCGTTTAAGCTCCACGAGAAGTTGGCCGGTAAATCGCCCTTGTTCATAACACATTGGACCGAAGCCGTGTCGCCAGCGTTGGCGGGTTCATCGCCGAACTCGAAGGGTAAGATTTGAGGAGGAACTGCATTTGGTGTAAAGCATTAAAATTTTAAATAAACAAAACTACTACAGGATTAAGCGAACCGTTAACACTCAGAAGAGTCGTGTGATTGGTTTCTCCGGCGTCGTTTCTTAGCGTGCATGTGTAGGAGCCTCGGTGGACGGAACTGACCGCCTCGATATTTAAAATGGAAGTCTTTTTGCTAATAGTGGTAAGAACGATGCCGAGATTGTTCCGCGGTCTGATCTCCTCTCCGTTGAAGCGCCATTTGAAAGTGACGGGTAGATCGCCCTTGCTCATTACGCAGGAAACGGAAGCCGTTTCACCCTCGTTGAGGATCTCCTCTCCGAATTCAAACGGAGTAATTTGCGGCGGGACTGAGGTGAATTCGTGAAAACTAATAATTAATTATAAACGGGATGTTAAAGGACATTGGAGCTACACTAGAGAAGCGAAAGAAAAGCAAGCCGTCGTTATTGGGTCATGTACCATTGACTTCGAGTACCGCGCTGTGGTTAGCGGAGCCAGCCGGGTTCGTCGCCACACAATGATATGTGCCCCTGTGTACTCCACTCACTGAGTCGATGTTTAGTATGGAGGTTTTTTTGTTGATGTTGGTTATGACGATGCCTAAATCGTTATTTTTGGGTACAAGGTGTCCGTTGAAAATCCAGGATATGTTTAGGGGCTGATCGCCTTTGCTCACCGCACAAGATATCGAGGCCATATCGCCGGCGTTGGCAGGCTCTTCACCGAGTTCGAAGGGCAATATTTGAGGAGGCACTGCGTGAAAACTCATCGAGTTAGTTTAGTCAGGGGCGTGTGTGGCAAACGAAGTAGCTTTGGCGGGCATAAATTTGTAGGAAATATTATTTTGACCTATACCTTTGATTTTAAACCTATATACGAAATATTTTTGTGTAGAAAACCTGTAAGATAACATGTATTAAATTAAGTACCATTATTTTCATTTATAAATATCATAGGATTGTTTTTACATTGTTTATGGAAGGTTTTTACATATTTAAAATAAAGTTAAAACTTACTTTCATTGGCACAAAATCATAATTTGAAATATACCTTTTTGGCATACTTATAATATCAACGATCCTATGACATTTTATCGAGAAGAGTCACTGAGTATTTAATTTTTTATCAAAATGTACTTTATTTGATCTCTTACATGAAATATACTTAAAATAATAATAATCTTAATCAAAGTTATTTAACATTTAACTGCTACGGATACTCAGTGATATGACTTACTACTCCATTAAATTAAACTTTAAATAATTTAGATATTATCTAAGAAAACTGGAACCTGGAACAATATAATTAAGTTAAAAAGAAAACACTTGAAGCCTAACATGATGGATGGAAGTTGTAAGTTCAAGACTCTTCATTATTTACACATTTAAAAACGTAAAAAAATGTACATAAAAACAAGGACGTGAATGCAATGAATATCGACGATATCAATACGAGTAAATACAGTCATAGTTACGAATCCGATAAATTGAAGCAACTACAAGTAAACAATAAAGGTAATGTTAAAACATAGGTTTTACTTTTCTGCATTGAATCAGGCAGTAGTCGATAACCCTTGTTTTTTTTTTACTTTTGAACAGCCAGTTTTTTATATGTATTTAGACAGTTAAGTTAGCCTGTCTAAAATATAACGGAAATAGTTTGGCTTGAGGGCTACATAAATATTGATGATATCTTATATAACAGACCGGATACTGGTTTCCCAAACTCTATTAGTGAAACTTGATTTCTTTCATGAAATAGTATTGCCACGAAAGTTTGATTGACTTTGAAAAAAGGTTAATTTATTCATTGCATTCATTTGTCACTAAAAGAAATATTGTTACCACTGAGTTCGATATTACAGCTAACTGAAAGCGACTATTTCCGCCAGATTAAGTTTTATAAATTCAAAAGTAAGTTGTAAATATTACATCCTAATTATAAGATATATATTCTTGTATTTAACTTTTTACCTATACAGTAAGTACTTAGGTAGGTATACTCGTACATACCATTTATGGTAGAATAATAAGGTAATCTTTGTTTTTTCTTTCTTTTTGTAATACAGGTTTTACCCCATATTAGACACCAAATTCACTCAAAATAAGAGGTTAATTAAAATTAAATAAATTTATATGGTATCTATTATAT
>DWKA01000881.1:0-14229 GCA_018249155.1 Panoquina ocola ocola
TAGGCATACGTGGTAAATAAATAAACGGGTAATGCTGAGATAAGATATAGGCAAGACGTACAATATTGGCAGCGGATGTAAATCAAGGTGTTACGCTAGTTTTTACAAACATTTCCGTACCAGGCGTGAATAACTTGATAAGTCGACTTACGTGTTTTTTTATGTATAATAGGCATCAGGATTACTTTATTCATATGGTGAATAAGGACATAGTTATTGAAAACTCATAGCAAAGGAATGATATTAAAATAAAAAAAATATCTATTAACATTTCCATACAAACTTAAATTTTAAAATGGCTGCCCTGAAAAAAGTGCATTTTCGACTTATCAAGTTATTTACGCCTGGTACGGATGGGTTGGTGCACGCACACATGCAAACGTCGATTACACACACGCTCAGCCTTGTTCGAAGTGCAAAATGTGTTAATGTGTGCGTGCACAGCATACAGTGCTCACCAACTACACGTAACGTAACGTTAACGATACCAGCGATAGATATAAGACCAATGTGTAGCAGAATGTAAGTTTGGGCGTGTGTTGTGCAGGAGCGACACGGCGGAGTTCCTGTTCAACGGCGGGCAGTCCAGCACGTGGCTGGTGGGGCACAAGCTGGTCACCATCACCACGTCCGGCTGCCTGCAGAACTCCATCAAGCAGGGCCTGTGCGAGAGGTACCATATACAATTTTAAAATTTTAAGACAATGTGTGCGAATAATTTTTCCAGTAAAGATTAGAGATATGCGATATATAATCATTTGAACAGATCTCTGTAACAGCTAATGAAAGTGTTAATACGACGCAGACTTGCGGTGGTAAAGTTTTTTGAGTCATGGTACTCCGGAGGGCACGTTCAGCTGACTACAGTTACGAAGTGATCGCTTAGTCGTATTGAAAACTGTCAGGCCGTCGTCATTTTACTATCGTGCGAGGCATGAAATCAGCTAGTGAGGTTGGTGCGCGTGCGCAGGTGCGCGACGCTGTGCCGGCAGCACGCGGAGAGCGCGGCCAGCCCGCTGCCGCCGCTGCTGCCGCCTGACGAGCCGCCGCACACGCCGCCCGTGCAGGTACCCGCCGCAATATACTTTTTACTAACTCCCACTGAGTATGTGCTATAATAAATAGTAATTTTATGTTTTGACCTGAATACTAGTACGCAGAACTGGTTATAGGCGTCGTAAAACTGTGCCAATTTGATGTCAACATCTTGGCGCTGACTGCAATGGCGACTTTCGATTTTCGATGGAACTAATGATAGAATGGGAACAAAACGTCAGAATCTTATTTAAAATCAAAGTTAGTTCCTTCAATATAGAACGGTGACGTCTCACATGGGCTCAACAATGAGCAGGTCAGTGATTGACTGTTAATAAACCGGTACCGGTTTCAGGTGCAGGTGAACGACAGCGCGGAGCCGCCGGCCGCCACCAACGGCAACCACCTGCAGGTGCACCCGCCCGCCGCGCCGCCCGGCGCCCCGCCGCCGGAGGTCAAACGGTCAGTACCGTTTCCTATCTATTCTTTTTAATTTATAATTACTTTAACTTGGGTCACAGTAAACATTTTCAAATACCTTAAAAATTTGGCCTAGTTCTAGTGCGAACGTGAGGAGTTGTCCAAAAAAATTATTGTTTATATTTAACTAAACATAAATAGATTTAATAAAAAAGTCAATTACTAATTAATTAACTAATAATTTGTAACGTTTCTTGTAATGAAGCTCTATTAAATCTCAATGTGATCGGTGTTGTGGCGCGGGCGGCTGCATGGCGCCGTGTGTGTGTCGCTTGCGGGGCCGACCGCCGGGACCCACGGCTGGCCTGGGGGGGCTACACGAATCGCTTTTAGCTAATAAACATTTATTGATTGACTTTCTTTTCACGCTCAAAGTTAGAAAATGTGAGGCAATGACATTTGGTGCAAATAATAATAATAATATCATCAGCCTTACGTGTTCGGAGCGTGAGCGTGAACGGAAACTTGTATTATCTGGGGGGTCGCACCGTGTTACAGTCTGTATTAAAATCGATTTTGACACATGAATTATGTAACTTTCTGCTAGTGTGTGGTATCGTGCAGCCCGTAGGCGGGTTGCGTGCAGTACGCAGCGCGCGGCACACGCTTAACTCACGCGCTACGCTCTGCGCCCGATCAATCTTGACTGTATAAATGTGTGTACGTGTGGTAGCTTGTTACTGGGGCGATCTGCCATCTTTGAGCTTCAGGTTTTGCCTGGCCCCCCTCTACCTTCCTTCTTCCGCACTCCTAGAACCTCGCAATACCTAAACTGATTATTTTGACTGTGATCGACGAGGTCTCTTGCAGCTTTATGTAGGTGTTCATGAATCATGTCTTCAATATTTAATTATTAAAAGTAAATTACGAAAATCTAATCTGACATGAACTATCGTCTATCGTTAATAAAGACCACAACCGTCCATACAATTAAGAACACCCTGTAGTGCCTATGGCATGATATAAAGCGAGATAAACACAACACGTTCTCGTGCGGGCTCTCTGTCCATTCGAAAACAAAAACACGCTCGCTAGTCTATGACAAGGTGTCTATGATATAGAGCGAGGTAGTATCGAACAATGTCCTCGTGCGAGTGTGGTGGGTGTGGTAGTGACGGTAGTAACGCGGTGACGTGCGGCAGGTACAGCAAGTACTCGCTGCAGCACAGCCGCTCCACCGAGACGTCGTGCAGCTCGCTGTCCATCTCCGAGCTGCTGCCGCCCTCCTCCGGCCACTCCACCAGGTCGCCCGCGCCGCCCGCTACTCTACCCTACTCTACTCTACTCTACCCTACTGTACTGTACTTACTGCCGCATCTGCGATCTTACCTGACTTACAGAAGATATGGGCCCTCCCATAATACGAGTGTATAATGCAATGAAAGGAAGAACAGGAAGGATACCATCGAATGACATTGGTCCTTGTTATGTTCTTTAGTTGTGAGAACCTCACCTCATTAGTTCAGGATGACAGCAGTGACAACATGGCAAGAGGCCTTGCCTGTTCATATTTTGATTGCATTATAGTGTTATTGAGCGTGGTACTAAATCTACTGCGCAGGTGTGGCGAAGTTAACGCGTTAATTGAGTCTTAGATTACCTAATTAAGGCGTTAACTAAGCCGCAATCTAGTGCAGTAACCGGTAACGTGACCGCAGGTGTGGCAGCGCACGAGCACGTTACACTGAATGTCGTACGTTCATAGAACGGTCTTTGTTCATTTATTTGCTCAATTTTTTGTTAGGTCTTTCAGTTCGCATGAATTTTTCGTTGCCTTAGGATTTTTATGTTGCAGTTCGTTGGTTCTGTTATGGATTTCTAGTGATATTACTAGATGTGCTGAAATGTTATGTTGTAGCGATCGTCAACATACTTTTTAATAGTTAATCGTGTCCCGTATTCATTAGCTCACTATTAATTTTATCTTTTTCATTAAATCCCCTATTATAAATATTGATGTGTTAAATAGTTTAAATAGTAATTTTTGATAAAATCCGATTCGAGACGTATAAATATTTTAGCACAATATGTGGTTGTAGCTGTGCACCAAACGAGACTACATTGTGTTACACATTCATTAAATTTTGTACAATTGTATTGTTTGTGGAATGCACTTAATACTAGAGTACAACTTGTGTAACACGAGTTTTCATTCTCTTTTTTATATATCGTTAATATTCTACGTCCCACAGCACTTCATTTGTAATTTATTAGAATCCTTTTTAATTTCAACAATTACTTTAATTAGTGCAATGAACATTGCAGACAAAACTCAGCAGAAAACAAGTCCACGGACCCCGTGGTGGACGCGCTCAGTCAGTTCTCGCAGCGGTTTGACAAGATATCCAAGGAAGTGGTAAGTTTGTTTTTAATTACCACCCTGACTTACGGCTATCAAACGAGGACGCTGGAATTGTGTGTAAGACACGACCAGCTAATAGATAACATGGTAGATCTGAGATATTTGGTTGGGATACAGTCTTCTTTATAAAGTTGTGATGATGTGGCACTAGAACTAGATCATATAAAGAAATCAGGTTACAACATAAATTGTACTATCCAAGTTTTCTTCATCACTTGAACATGTGCCGAACTAAAGATCAAACGACGCTCAGCCGCTCCCCAGTCGACACGGCTCGCCTGGCGGGACAACGTTCTTTAAAAACTTATATTTAGTATCTATGGGCTCCTTGGTATTCGCCTTGGAACACATAAGGACCACTTTATGAAGCAGGGACTTAGACCAGATTCTCATGACAAGCTTAAACACGCGTTTTGTTACCGCGCGCTTACAACTACAAACATTTTATTCGGGCCGTACACATGCTGACGCGCGTTTGTGTTTAGCGGAGCGAGGCAGCGGAGCTGAGAAACGGATAAATATTAACTAATAGATTTTATTGATTTTGGAGGAGCGGATTTTGTGCAATCCTATTGGTTAATATTTATCCGTTTCTCCGCTCCGCTCGGTGGACAGGCACCCTTAAGCGCGTGTCATGAGAACCTGGTGAGAGTATGTAGTGGTGACGTTGTGTGGTGACGCAGGACGCGGAGGCGGGCGGGTGGTCGCGCGTGGGCGCGCTGTCGGCGGCGGGCGCGTGCCCGTGCTTCTGCGCGCGCTGGGCCGAGCTGCACGTGCGCTCGCCCACCGGCGACGTGTCCTGGCTCATGCGCCTGCAGAACCAGGTGCCACCGAACTCTTATTCAATTCAAATTCAAAATCATTTAACCATGGAGAAATCACTGATTGCTCTGAAAATCCATTGCTAGATCCAATTGATTACTGCTCAATACAATTTAGATAGCTTTTAAAGGTATGGGTAACATTAAATGTGATTTTTTTGTTGTTGATGTAAGAGTACCTCGAATAAATTTTAATGTGTTATTTTCATTATTTTGCTGTGACGTCGACGAGAAGAAACGTCTTAAGAAACTCCTCAGAGCATGTTTCAAAATATAATATTTTACACAATAACTATCACCTATGCGAAGCTGGATGCGACATTATTATTTTCAAGCACTTATTCCCATCAGTAAGTCAGGCATCAACTTCGGGGATTTTATTGTAAAAACGTACACCGAGCCCCATAAAAAAGAGCTACGTATACAAAAGCAGCGACAGTAACGTGTTGCGTGTGGTGCGGCAGGTGAGCTGGTCGCAGGTGCAGGAGTGGCCGCTGCAGGACGTGCTGGCGCTGCTGTCGCCGCCGCTCGGCGACCTCAGCGCGTCCAGCTCCAGCGGCCTGGGCGACTCGCGCCCCGACCTGGTACGTAACCCACACACATTCAATGTTTGTATTGTTCATCACATTGAATGACTTGGTGCACACATTGAAAATTACGATGCTTAGAGTCATTGACAAAGAACTTGGCAAGAGGTAGAGAGAGACATTAGATGCGCAGAAGTCGTATTGATCGGCTTTTTGTTCTGCGCATCTAACTGTCTCTTTCTGATTCATGCGAAGTTCCTTGCCCATGACGCCCTTGCCCTTGCCCTGTACGATATCTTTTGTATCCTTTATAATATAAGGTGGAAGAAAGAGATCGACCTTAGCGATAAGGCCGCTTAATTATTGGCAAGTTGTTTTAATATTGTTCGTGTGTCCCCGCAGGCGTCCGAGGGCTCCCCGCGCTCGCCGCGGTCCGCGCGCGCCGCGCCGCGCCCGCCGCCCGCGCCCACCGACCTGCACAAGTCCAGGTGATGCCCCTCCCCCCTCCCTCCCCCCGCAACTACTGCTTAACGCATAAGTTTGGTTTATCAACAGTCAGCACGGTTGAGGGTCATGTTTTTAAACAACCGCCAGTATTGGAGGGTTCAGGTCGCTTACCAGCTCGTCCGTCCGATCAATATAGATTGTGGTGTAGATTTTATTACAAACAAAGGATTTTAACGTGGAACAATAGTCCTCATAATATTTGATATTACATTAAAAAAAAACTTAAGTTACTGTACATTTTGAGGTACATTAAGCATCGTTTACACATTTACAAAAATCTAAATCCTTATATGGTACCATGTGGATAATTCTTAAACTCCTACTGTTCTTGTGTGTGTGTAAATCAGTTCTAAGTATATTGTTACTTGCCGTTGGTAACGTAACGTGTCCGCCCGCCGCAGCTCGGACTCGGGCGTGGCGAGCGAGCGGCGCTCGCAGCCGGCCCCGGCGCACGGCAGCGCGCCGCCCGCGCAGCCGCCCAGGTACCGCACACGGCATACCTTACACTTGTCACTGTTACGCTTGTATAAAATTGTTCGTCGATATAATACTGCTTGATTTTTTTATTACACGTATGTAAATACGTACGTATTGTACAAGATATTATGAAGGCATTTTAATAGCGAAACTTAGTTTGGGACACTTGATTGCCAACTAGAAAGAAAGAAAGAAAAACATTTATTTCATAGATAATCGCTGCAATAAGTAAGTAATTACAAACTACGTGTCTATTACTCCATATGGAAAAAAGAAACTTATATAATTAAATTTTGTTGATATAATAAAATTGTACTATACTGGCGTAGTGTTTGTGTTTTACGTACATGTGTGATGTGTGTGTGTGTCAGGATGAGCACGACGCAGCCCATCAACATCCCGGGCTCGCCGCAGCGGCAGAGCTCGTCCAGCACCACGGACGAGGACGACATGCTGCTCATCGTGCCGGAGGTAACGCCCGCACCATGGTTACTGACCATTTGATGTCACGCCCGGTCTCAATCACTATCGAAGTTCCCTGCAACGATTGCTTATATATGTACTAGTTTTGGTTGCTCGCCAGGCACGACGTCTTGCTCGGTGGGATATCTCCCTTTGTTAAAATAATTTAAACAAGTACATCACTCAGAATGTACGAAAATCGTACGCATATATCGAAATCTGTTATGCGTGATTTACTTAATTATATTGCGTACAGTAGACACGCGATGTACTTAGTTCAACTAGTCTTTGTGCTCCAGTGTTAGCGAGACTGGTTCACTAGAGCAGTGTGTGCGCATGCGCAGGGCAAGTCGCGGCACCCGGTGCGGCGCTCCAACTCGTCGCCCGAGATGTCGTCGTCGTGGAAGCGGCCCGAGCCGCCCGCGCCCGCGCCCGCGCCGCACGCGCTCGACATGATCCTGCTGCCCTCCGTCGAGCCCACGTCAGTATATACCTACATTATTTATATCGCGTTCGTCATCCGCTCCTAGGCTGTCGTTTGTTTGACCCGTAATCTGACGATGTAGTTACCGCCGCCGTAGCTCATACAATACTCTGTTGGCCGAAAAATGACTATTTTTGTGGACTAGCTAATTGTCGTGAAACCATCGTACATTTATTTACCTTTAAAATGATGACGACACATAGAAATATTTTTTTTAATCTTATAAAATGCTCTTTTAGCAAAAAAAGTATAAGCTTATGTAATTCATCAGGTGTAATATTATTATCTGTTGGAGCAGGGGCGCGTCGCTGTCGCTGCACGCGAGCAAGAAGCCGCCCAAGAAGAGCGACATGCGCGTGTCGTGCGAGGCCATCCCCGAGGAGATGTGCGGCACGTCGCCGCAGCCGCCCGCGCCGCTCGCCCCGCACGCGCCGCACGCGCCGCACGCGCCCCACCCGCACCTCATGACATACAACTCGGACCCCGGTCGGTGACAATCAAACAACCCTGCTACACTTATAGTAACGCTGCTAGCTTTGGGTCTCTCGCAACGCGAGGGGTATAGTTAGCTACACGGAACTTGAGAGTCTGAAAGAGACAAGATGCGCAGAAGTCGTTCTGCTCTGCTTTTTGTTCTGCGCATCTAACTGTCTCTTTCACAATCTTGTTAAGTTCCACGCCGACGACTATACGGGCCATCTGTTGGCTAAGAGCAAGTTAGCAGACTGCAAACAACTTTGAAGATATTATCGAGAACTTTTGCGAATAATAATTAATTATCTTAAGATACTTTACAATACGATTTTAAACAGAGCTTTCGCATGTCGCGATGCAATAAAAAATGAAAGTGTGCGTGGTGCCCGCAGGCTCGGTAGGCGCGGACGCGGACGGCGAGGGCGCGGCCGCCGCGGACGGCGCGCACGCGCACCACCAGCTGCAGAAGGTGAGTTACATTATTATGTTATATTATTCTCTTTAATTATGTTCTTCGCTCTTCAATTAATCGTTACCGTTGTATAACTGCCGGCAAATAATGTTATTTTAAACACTTTTATGAATGATCAATAATGGTATATTAGTGTTGAGAGTGAATGTTGTGTGTGTGCGTGCAGACCCGCAGCGACAGCACGGTGGCGGGCGCGGCGGGCGCGGGCGCGCGCGACGAGCTGCCGCCGCTGGCGCGCTCCAAGCGCTCCAACACCATCTCCGTCATGAGCCCCACGCGCCGCACCCGGTACGTGCACCACACGTGCAGCACGCAGACACATTTCATACGGAGACTGTTAAACAACGTACACCTTTATAAAATTACAATCAAACACTCACATTTTTAGTTGCTATTGATTATTTTTTATTTATTTTATTGATTTACATAATCATATTATAAACATAACAGAACAACATCAAAAGCGTCATTATACATATAAGTAAGTTAATCAATTTTTATTGCACAGACACGTCGCTCGGAACGAAAACCGCCTTGTAGTCAACTAATAATATGTTTACTAACATTACAGCGAGGCTGCACGCGGAGCGGGCGGTGCTGCAGGCGGCGCGGCGAGCGGCGCGGGCGGCGGCGGCGGGCTGGCGGGCGGCGGCGTGTCGCCGTCCTTCGCCTTCCTGCAGCTGTACCACAACATGAGCACGTACCCCATCTCGCCGCCCGTGCCCGGTGCGTCACACTTACTTCCTAACTGTTTACACTTGTAATTGGATTTATTGCGACATCGTACTTACGTCAGTCGATGACGTCAGGACGAAACTTGAATCATGTTTTCGATATTTTCTAAAACGCTTGCAAAATCCGAACGCAAGTTAGTCTCACCTCGACCACTCCCCAAGCATCACGTCTCGCCCGTCGGGAGGTCTTCCATGGCTAATAACTTGTACGCACCCAGTAATTAATTAATGCGTCATGCAACTGTCGGATACAATGACATTTACGGGGTGGTTGCAGGCGAGGCGCCGACGCAGCTGAACCCGCTGACGGAGCGGCCGCTGAAGCTGTCGGGCGTGCAGCACGAGCGCACCATCAAGACGCTGGACCTGGTGCCGCCGCTCGACACGTACAAGGTGGGCGTGCTGTACGTGGGCCCCGGCCAGCAGGACAGCGAGGTGGCCATCCTGCGCAACGAGCACGGCTCCGTGCGCTACGCCGAGTTCCTGCGCGCGCTCGGCACGCTCGTGCCGCTGGCGGGCGCGCGCGAGCGCCCCGACCTCTTCCTGTCGCTGGACACGGCGGGCCGCGACGGCCGCTACGCCTACGTGTGGAGCGACGACATCATGCAGGTGCTGTTCCACGTGGCCACCGCCATGCCCTCCTGCGCCTCCGACCCCTCCGCCAACGAGAAGCGCAAGTACATCGGCAACGACTACGTCTCCATCGTCTACAACGACTCCGGCGCCGAGTTCAACATCCACACCATCAAGGTACGTCGCTCGTCGTGTTGGACGTTCGATAGATAAATGTCGTATCACGTCGGTGGACGGTGCTAACGTGTGCGTGCGTGCAGGGCCAGTTCAACCTGTGCATCGTGGTGGTGGAGCCGCTGGAGCACGGCATGAGCCTGGTGTCGGTGCGCACCAAGGACGAGCGCATCCGCACCAAGTTCCTGGCACACCTCGGCAGCTCCGTGGTGTCCGACGGCAGCGCGCCCGTGCTGGCGCGCCAGCAGGCGCTGCACTGTGCGGTACGTACCCGCCTCGAGGGAAGGTTCGGAATCCTCTCCGGTGAGGCCGATCGTTGGAGCTAACGTGTCACGTCTCTGTATCCAGCTGGCGTCCCAGATCTCGCAGTCGCTGAAGGGCTCGGGGCTGCCGTACGCGTCCAACTCGCTGGAGCGGCTGCGCATCATCAAGCGGCTGCGCTCGCGCGCGCAGGACGAGCGGCTGGCGGCGGCGGCGCGCGCGCCCGCGCCCTACGCCGCGCCCCCGCAGCGCCGCCGCGTCGCCATCGACGACTTCAACGACTACACCTAGCGCCGCGCGCTCCCCGCTCGGTCGCTGGCGTGTCGCTCTCTCTCTCGCCCGAGGAGTGCGCTCCCTCCCGCCGTCGCTCCGCCGCGGACCGGTGTCACGCGTTCCGCTGCGGTCGATCGATCGCCATCTGTCGGTGTGTCTCCGTGCGCAGCTCGCCGCGCGCGGCCGCCCGGGGCGCGCTCCTGAGGCCGGCCGGCGCCCGCCCGGCGCGATCGCACTTCGAAGATTCCTACATATGAACGCCGAGTACCTTCGTAGTTTTTCTGAGTGTATACTTAAACCTAGATGTAAAGTTATATTTGAAACGAGCGTGCCGGCCGCTCCCGGCGCACGCGGCCGGCGGGCGCGCGACTCCGGCCGCCCGACTGACTTTAAAACGAATCTAAATATGATTTGGTACGATCGTGCCCGTCTCCTCAAAGTGGCACTCCGAAGGGCCCTCGACCAGGTTACTACGTGCTGTTAACTGCGGTAGGATTTATGAAAAGCGTGAGGAAGAGGTCCCGTTAGGTCCTTCTATTTTGCGGCAGCAGATGGCTCCGTAGTAGGGCCAACGAAGCGAGTTAAATCTGATCCGATGGCGCTAAGTTAAGAGGGGGTCCTTTTCTGCGGTCGACGCGCGCCGCACGTGTCACACGTCCGGCTCGGCAGTTAGCAATCGAGCGGATTCTCTTTCTTCCTGTCAGTTTTTTTTTTTTTTTCTGAGTATTAATAACAAAGTTACATAAATACTAAGCTAAAATCGAAGATAACTAGCGAATTGGAAATTTAACAAACTAGAATATCCAATAACACGTGAATATCCTTCATATATGGATGCCGAGGATTATTTTTATAAACCATCTTCAGTTTATCACGTTTCGTTGGCCGCACTACGCATCTTATAGATTAAAAGGAATGTAATATTATTTAATTGTTAGGGCGTAAGGTTTAATTTTGTGTAATATATTTTTACTTTAAGCTGCTTATCGGATGGTTGCTCATTTTTGTAAAACCAATCAGATGTAGTCGTCGGAGTCGATGATAACTCGCGTACCAGATTGAGAGGCGGCAGGAGTCGCGCGCGCGGCCGTCGGCCCGAGAGGCGACGTGAGACGTGACGTGTAACGTGTAACTGTACCTGTACCGACGGCGATCGTGCGTCCCGCGCCCGCGCCCGCGCCCCGCCCGCGCCCGCCGGGACGTGCACCCCACGATCGTCTCCGATTCGATTATTTTTCGCTTTAAATGTGTATAGCCTTATCGAGTGATAATGATAACTTCTGTAATTAAACTTGCATTTTAATCGTTTGTAGTTAGCTAAAAATTTAATTGTTATGAATTGAATTACAAAATGTTATTGTTGACGATACTACCGGGACGCGCCCCGCGCCGCACCGCCCGGGGACGCTCGGGCGCTGTGGTCGGTCACGTCACTAGGGAAGCATTCGCTTCGGGCGGAGCGCCGGCTGCCCTCGCCCCCGTCGGTGACCCGACGACTCTTGGACACAAAACAATAATTACGATTACTCGGATTTTTTACAATTTTTTGGTGAGATGTGATAATAGTGTAGTAGTTTAAATACGATATCTTAATACAAAAATTACAATATTTAACGCTGGCAGTTTTTCTACTCGATACGCTTCGCTTTTGGAATGTTTTGATGATTCGACCGCGCGAGCCGCCGCCGCTCGCCGCGCCGCACGCCGCCACCCGCCGCGCCCCGCCCTCTCGCGGGCCCCACACACTCGTTAACGCTAAGGATTTGGACACCCCTGCACAAAACTGTGTACATTGCATGCGACGCGGGAACATCGGCCGGCAGGCGCCAGTGGCGGCCGGTGACGCCGCCGCCTAACGGATTGTGAGCATTCGGTTTCCGGTCGGGACGAGCCAGGCCCGGACCCGCGCGGCGCGCAGCCGCGGGAGCGCGGGCCTCGCACTCTGCACCGGTATCCATCGACGTTATTCAATAGATGTTATGATGTATTTCAGTTCTCAGATTGATGTTTTCTCTGATATGTCGAGGCTGTTTGTGGCTTAGTTTCGGTTCTTTATTAAGTTTTGTCGGAACTGAGACCGGGGAGCGGGCCCGCGCCCGCTCCGCGCGACTTGTTAAGCAGTTGAGGCATTTCTTGTTGAAATATATTATTTAGCAATTTATTTCCTGACGAAAGATTTTGTAATCAAATAAATGATGGCTATTTTTTCACATGTTTCATTTGACCGCCGTCAACAGAACTGCTACGCTAGGGAGCGCTACCGCTGTCAAAATGCAATAAAATTTAACTCAAAAATGAACTTAGTATGTATGAGTCCTATTGTCCATAATGCTCTTACTAAAATAGCTGACTTAAGCCCTCCTGGCCGGAGAGTATCTGATTTGCACACCCGTGGATCAGAAGTAAGCAAGTAAAATATAAATCCATGTGATCATTAAATATCAGAAGAGGCATTTGTCTACAACAAGCAAGTGTTCTGTGGACTTATCTATTAAGATATTTAATTCCATTACAAGTAAGGAAATGATTTTGAAATAAAAAAAATAATGCTTTAAATATTTTATTTACACAAAAAATTACTATCATTATATTTACAACGAATACCTACTTGTACACATACCAACAACATCCTCGGACACTAAATAAATGTTTATGCGTTATGGGAACTAGATTTTTACGAGCTACTCTCGGGTTTCTCGGCGTTAAGATGTCGGCGCCACACCTTGACCTTGCCGCGCAGCTCGCGCAGCCGCTTCATCTCCTCGCAGAAGTCCTGGTGCTCGTCGCGGAACAGCCCGCACTCGCGCAGCTTCAGCATCAGCTTGGACGTCTCCACGTGCCGCGGGTAGTAGTGGATGATCTCCTCGTTGCTGTGCATCGGCCGCGCGGAGAACATCTTCACCACCTGAATGGATATAAAATGTTTCATGTAATAATAATTTAAGCAACACATTTTTTGGGAGCAGAGTTAGTTTCTTTAAGTGAGGTGAGGTAGTATATTGGCACAAGTAATATCAATTCTAAAACTGCCTGGCTTTAACGGTTAAAGTTAAAGTTTAACCATGTCCTTCACTACATTCCAAGGGTCTGTCTTGATAACACACTGCACCACACTGTCGTAATGAAAGTTGGTGGCCAACCTAAGTGTTACAAGTTTGATTTCAAGATTCTAGAACTGACAGCTTTAGAAACTTGGAAGTATGAAAGAATAAAAAATTTTACCACAACTAGTCACACAATTTGATGGATCACTTAAGACTTTACTATACAATTTCAACAAGGTCACAATTTTTTCTTAAATCAAGTATGGATCTTTTATCAGAGCCTCTAAAAATAACAGGGACCTAGCATGCGTAAAAGAACATTGATAAGTGTGAATTTAAAAAAATGAAGCTAGGGGAACAATAGACTAAAAGGGAGTTTAATTAAGTTGGTAACATTCAAACAGTGCTAGGCCTGGGCCCTACAAATACTTCAATAATTGAATTATTGAAGGTCAAGTCTGGAACATTACTTATCTCTCAAGTGCGACATGCA
Source organism: Panoquina ocola ocola (assembly GCA_018249155.1). Lineage (NCBI taxonomy): Eukaryota > Metazoa > Arthropoda > Insecta > Lepidoptera > Hesperiidae > Panoquina > Panoquina ocola. The sequence continues at coordinate 13,654 of DWKA01000881.1, forward strand.
CCCTTGAAAAATAAATCCATTTTAGATATGCATATTTGTTCATCATTGTTTTAAATGTCGTGGGCTATGATAACAAGGCCATGGTCTCTACTATTCTCCATTTCAATGATCCTGTGAGGAAATGTAGACAATGTTACAATATCTTTTTAACACGTTCAATGCCAGCGACACGCCTAGCGTGTTGGTGCGAGTTTCTATGACAATGCCTTGAACACCCCATGCGTGTTCTGAATCTTTCGTCAATATTAAAAAAAATTGCACACATAATTTGTTGAGATTCTCAGTACATAATCCTTGAACAACAAACTAAAGAATTCTAAAGTGGCCACCGGCGAAAATCTCCAATTTTACATAAAAAAAAAATATTGGTTATGTACTGCCAAGAACACGCCTGGCGTGTCCACTTATAGAAGTATGTCATAGATTGTCCACCTTTGCACTTAGATGTCAATTGTTGCAAAATATGAAGTCAAAATATAATGTTAAAAAATATAGTGAGATATTTCGGAAATATTCAAGTGGGCAAAATTATCTTTTCCGTAAAAATTTTGGAAATCAAAAGCAACCCCATCGCTA
>DWKA01000882.1:0-14227 GCA_018249155.1 Panoquina ocola ocola
TGGCAGAGGGGTACGCGTGTAAGTGACGGCTCCATTTGGTTAAATGCTCTAAGTAATAGGTACAGGCATAGGCGTACCCTGCTTCAGATCGGCGGAGGGTAAGTTATTTTTTTTGGCCCAAAAAGAGGCAAAGGCGGGCACTTTGGTCAGTAGCTTGCCCAAGTGTCAGAAGTTTTTATGTTGCCGACTTACGACGTACTTTTGTCATAGCTTAACGACTACTATCTTATGATAAATGTGTTATTACGACTGAAATCTATTACCCAAATTTCGCATTAAGTATAAATGGAAATAAATGAATATTCGCAATGTTATTAACATTTATCAATTATATTATTAATCAGTAATAGAAAATTCCACGGAAATTAAAACATCGCACGTACTATTTATCTGTAAAACATCGTTAATGTAACGATGATAGAACAATGGAATTTTATTATGTTGTGTTTGTTGACTGATGACTATAAAAATACCAGCGCGTATCTATCTATATGGAGGATCTAAGAATACTACGATGGATGTAGAACGGTCTGTTATCATGGAATCTAATAGAATTGACGTATAACCTACTTGTATGACGATATTATTATGATAGATACCAAATTGTATTCAGACATTAACAAGACCTCAGCCGCTTAGGTATAAACTTTAAAGTTAATTATTTAACTGATTGAGATCCACAGAATTCTTTGTCTCATATGTTCAGTAAGTGGTATTTTACATTAAACCACTTGTGGATATTAAATTATTTTAGACTTATCCAGTATTCAGATAAATCATAGATGTAGAATTGTAGAGGCTTCGTAATATTGGAAATATATCCATTCTATAAAATTTGTCGAACAGGCAATAACGTTTCCCATTGGTTGGTTTCCGAAGCAATCCAATGATAAACTCCTGTTCCGCCCCATTCTGTTCGATCTCTAAGTCTGTTTGTACGTTATAACTCGGAACAATGCGGCTCACTTGTAATTCAATTGAGGCGGGCCGCGGGCCGAATACGCTGCCCTTATGCGACGACTTTTCGGACAATGCATGCCGAATACCGACCGACCCGACCGCTCTACATTATGTACCATATCGACTTCCTATTTCAACGTACAACTTGCGGTTGCAAAAAATGTCCATTCACAAAACACAGGGAAGCGTTAACACGTCTATTTTACGCATGCCTTTGACTTTACACGCCGGCGAATTTAAAATCCTTTTTACATTTTTAAATCTAGAATTTGCGGAAAATCTTAATTTAGCTTGTAATTTCGTCCGAGCTGGCATTCTAGCAAAAGCAATTTCTCATAAAAAGCTAATTAGAACGTTAGTGAATGAAATTTCCACAATGCTGCCCTCAAAAGTTCATGAACCTCGTTTTAAAACAAGGGCGTTTTATGGCGCCGAGAATTAATCCAATTACCGAGTGGTGAACGTGATGCTAATTAACTCAGAATCCTAGTGTTCTTTCGTTCTGTGGGTTGAGAGTAATGCGTCGCAATGACAGGCCTCTGTGTTGCATTTCCATACAGGCAGCGAGACGAATGCGATTTGAATGCGGAATGTATGTTGCTGAAACAATTGTTGGCAACGGGAGCCTTCCTTTGTTGGTGTTGAAACCACGGCAAATTTTACAATGCCGAACGAGCACTCTGATATAGCGACTGGCGCACATTTATCTGATTTAATATTCTGTTTGGCATCGCCCACGCCTTTCACTATAACATTAGGATTGAACCGTGCGACATTACATTTTACACGTATCCAGTTAGTATTCGATAAAAATTCAATAATTGACTTAATATTATTAATATGTGTTACGTTTTGAAGGGTGTATGTATTGGGTTGCCAGTTTGCCAGCTATACACTTATACAACAAGCGATCATCTCTCCTCAGGGATAGCAACTCACCTGTGACCAACTAAGCGTGAAAAAAAATTACTAACTTGACGACTGGTCTTCTCCGAATTTTGGTATCCATTTGTGGTAGGGGATAGTGGCACTAAATTTGCTATCCACATCTGACTAAAAATATAGCTGCTATTTTTTTCTATTTGTGTGCCGTGATTTATCCCGCTCGTAAACACAAACGTGTCGTTTGGATGAGGTAATTGCGTCGCGGTCGCACACGCAACCGGTGGCGACCGGCTCACGAAGATTTGATGTTGTGTCCTCCGTGAAAATATGTAATTGGGCTGTTATACAGCCATTTTAATGACTTTCCCTTTTTGTAATACTATGTTAACGTGTTTTAATTGTTAATCGATTCGTTGATTGTTTGAGCTCACGGTAGGATTACACCGAGGGAGGTATAATGTTATTTCAATCCAATATTAGTTTTATAACGAATTCTGGCATGGTATTTCAGTACTCGTTAAAATAGTTTAACGTTTTGACGATGTAAGTGTTGGATTTTTAAGTAATACGATGGGGTCTACGTCAAGTTGAAGTTTGCTGAATGCACTACTTCCCTCAAAGCTAAGAATTAAATATTTATATGCCTGTATAAAGGAACTAATGAGAACTCTAACAAAGCAACGTTTTGTAACTCATTGGTGATGCAAATGTCAACAGTCGCAGGGAACACACATACAATTGGGAGGCGAAAATAAGGAGCTGAAGTAGGGATTGACCCTCCGTTATTAGTTCCGTCTCCTTGCTAAGGTGGAGCCACCCGCGCCGCTCTTATTACATTTTTCAAAGCGAAGGATATTGCTTATGGATGACGACGGCTAAACCTTTAAGCTAAGGCAAAAGGACTTCATTAAGCGCACAAAAGCTGGGCTACATAATTTACTTTTTTTAACGAAGATAAATTTACTGTTCCGTAACGAGTTTTCCAGCGTGTCGTAGATAAATAGTGCAATATTTCGCAAGTTTATCTTGTGGTTTAAACGTATATGTGACGTTAATTTATGATTTACATCGTGATACAGAGCTGTTTAGATCGAGGAGCAGATTGTATGTAAATTTCTTTGTTAGGTACCTATCACGTAAATTTCAAACGGCTCGACAGATTTTTGCAGTTCATGTTTTATAATATTCGTCTCAAATATCCAAGTGTTTAAAAGAAAATAAACAAAATTCGTATTTTTTAGTTTTACATAAAAATAATCCATAAAAACTTTAAAAGGTTTGTCTTTGTTTATAAGAGTCATATTTGTTACTTGACATTTTGTTATTTTATACCTACTCGTTGTACCTACTTTGAATCATCATCATTATCATCATTACAACCCATAGTTGTCCCACATCGGGGCTCTTGTCTCCTCTCACAATGTGAGGGGGTACTTTTAATATCCGTGTATTTAACATGATACATCTTCTCCAACAGCGGCACCGTTCTTCACCGAGGAGCCGCAGTTCCAGAACTTGGCGGAGGGCGAGACAGCGGTAATCAACTGCCGCGCTGGGGGTACCCCCGACCCCCTCATCCAGTGGGTGCACAACGGACGGCCCCTCGAGCAGGCCGAGCCCAACCCCCGGCGGCAGGTCACCGCTCACTCCATCGTCATCACCGACCTGGTGAAGAAGGACACTGGCAACTACGGATGTAACGCTACCAACTCTAATGGATACGTCTATAAAGATGTCTATATCAATGTGCAATGTGAGTAGTGTTTTTTTTTGTGGAATAATTATTTGAGAGCTCAATTAGGATTGTAGCAGAGATTACTTAGTTAATTAGTCCTGTTTAGATAAGGTGTTATATAACAACGATATAATTTATCTTTATTCGTTAGTACGAGGACTGTACACCTAAAAACAGTAAGTGCGAGTCAGTCCTATAATTAAATCTTTTTGCTTTCCTGGAAAGCGTTCCGTGCGCTATCTTGGAAAATAATCAAACACACATCTGAAAAATTGTGAATGTTGTGACACAATACAGCACACATAGGCAAAACTTATAAAAAGGTCTCGGTTGTTTACTTTTTATGTGTGCGATACTAAAAGGGTCGTTAATGCCACACCGTCGAGTTAACACCAGGCGGTCCGATTGCGTGGTTATTTTGACATAGGAAAAGTTATGTTGATATGGTTAGTTGTAATTCAGAGAATTAAAGCACGGGCTGTAAAGGACGAATTTAAATAAAAGATAAAACTGTGATATCTATGGTTAGTGATGTTAACCTTACTAAGTTGTAATCTATGAAAAATATCGTCCCAGTTCCAACCAGGTCGTCTCAATCATTCGAGGACATTATAGAAAACAACGCTCGTATTTCGGTGCCACTAGCCGTGCGTATTATAAATGTTTATTTGATTACATTACCGCCCGCCTCTGCGTCCATTTTATAAGATAGTTCCGGTGCCAGTTATAATTCGTGGTTTTATTACGAGACAAACACCGGTGGACGCGCCGCCGGCCACAATAGCCGGCAATTACAATATGACGGACGGATGATTCCGTAAACTGAATTCAACCCAGTAGCCGTCAACTATATGGGGTTATTCAAACGTACGTGTTGGAACATATTGAACAGATGTGATCCGGTGTGAAAGTAATGAATTGTACGAGCCATGGAAAATATAATCAATCATATTTCATTCAATTTAGTTTGACTCAGGGTAATTATATCAAGATGAACGATAGTTGCCTGGATTAATGTTCATTATGTAGGTTCTCATTAAGCTATCGGTTAATTTACAGTAACACCTTTATATAATAACTAATGATTTGATTGCTTTTGGTGAGCATTTACCATTTGATATTTTGTACATTATAAAGAATTTCAAATAAATTATGTACAATGTATATAGGTTAAAAATATATGTATTGGTGCCATTGGTACCTAGTGAAATGACCTATTAAGTCTATTTAACTAGCTTTAAACTTTGTGTCAATTTTATAACACATTAAAACGATATCTGCCTACAGCACAGATACTACTCCTACATTTGCTTTTTATTAGGATCACCATTAAACCCACATGAAATCTGTTTATTGGCACTAAAACCCCGAAAACATGTTTGCGAACGTTTACACTTGTTGTCTATGCACAAATGTTGTACTTGTAACTGACTTCAAAAAAGGAAGAGGAAGTCAAGTCGCTTGTATTTTTTAAGTTTTCTATTTTTTTTTTCTAAGAAAAATTTTAACTTACGTTGTTTCTTTCCTTCCATCCGGTAATAATGTACTTGTAGGTAGGTTGCCGTTATACTCGAAAACAGGTTGGGCATCTTTGAATACTCGTACTTGAACCACGCGACGTAAGCGGCCAGTAATTTAATTAAAATATAACACGCACGGTGCACCTACGTAACTGGGAGTGTATTTTTATTTATTGTAATGCTGCCATTTATAAATACTATCTACTATGCGGTGCGCTGAATTCCGTATAATAAATAAATTCTAACTCAACTTATAAACTTATTAGAAATCAGCTTCGTCACCTTAACATGCAATTGTAAATAGTTCAATAAATAGAAATTAGCAACATACGGAAATTTAGTAAACTACTACATTTATATGAGTGTGTTTATTCAAAAATATTAACAGAACTCGTATGGATCAGAAAACGTTTAGTTTTTTTGACACATGACTGCTCCTGGTTAAATTTTTTATATCAAAATCGTAACCCGATTTCAAGCTATTCAAAAACCAATCGCTTCACGCTTCTTTTTTGTTACATTTTTGGCCCTTATCAATCAAATGGTGTTCATATAGTTTGCGCTACGACAGATGAGAGTATTTTTTTGCTCATCCATTGTGCACGGTTGAAAACTAATTGTCACGAAAAAAAACTTAAAAGCAGCTGGCAGCTTTGTTCGCGTGTCCGTGTGACGTAACAATGGTTACCTGGAATCATTTATCTGTGCTTGGCGCGACAGAAAAGCGCGGGAGCGGTCACGTGCATTTTAGGGCCCCGATTTTTACTCTGATGGAATAGTTCAGTCACCCCGCCCGTATCGATCGGAATGAAGGTAGACTGACTGACTTTGACTGTTCTAATTTAAACTTTATCTCGATGTAAGTAAAAGTAATTTAGACTTGTTTCTAGACTGTCAGTCGGTACAGTCACGTATACCTAATACGTTAAATGTTAATCAAAGATTTTTAGGGTTCCTTAGTCTACAAGGAAACCTTATATTTCCACGATATCAGTCGGTCTGTCTGTCAAAAACAATTGGTTCTATTTGTAATTTGGCTGATCTACCTATATGGTGATATACCTACATGCTTTAGATACATACGAAATATCGCGTCTGTTGAGGATGCGGCCAATACAGTACAACCGAGGAACCACTTGTAGCTCGCGTTCGTTAGACGTGTGCCAGTTTGTCTGCACTACAAATTAGCCACCTCCGGATGTTTGTAGACTATCCATTCACCTAGATACTATCGCTCCACAAAAATTGTATGTGTAGATAAAAAAAAACACTTTTCATCAATTAATTCCACCATAGTGAAAGTTTATAATTTTAATTAGGTAAGTACTTTAATAGTTAAGTTAATTAGTAGATAAAGAATTTTATGTTTTTATTTTGTGTGCCGGACCAACGTTAGAATCGGCATTTTATTTCCACAAACTATTGTCGAGGCATGGCGCCACCTTTGCTATGGCTAACGTACTAAAATACCATAGCATACCTTATAAACGTTTTAAATACGTTCTATATTACAATAGACGTATTGCTTTATTAAAAAGCGAGGAAAAAGTAAGTTTTACCTTATAACTAAGAAGCGTGTGTGTGAAGGTGGTAATGGGTAAGGCGACACGTAATTTACTCTACAATACCTACCCTACATCACGCGATGTATTAGTAGTGGACTGAAACATTACGTAATCAGAATATCAGTCACCCTTACTAGCATACAATTTTTTTGTTTTTTATTTAATTTGAAATGGTCTATTAGAATGATTAATTGAGATTCATAACTTTTTTATTTCACACTTCTAAGTGAACTAATTTAGACAGTGCGTTGTCTTATCTTCCCGTAATAATAATTAGCATAGTTAGCATTTTGTTTAGTATGAATGAATGTTAAGTATGATTGTGTTGTCACTATTATATGGATACATACGTAAAGCCGTACCTATACACTTGCAGCGTAACGTAAACTCAATGCGATTAATTAATATGGGAAAATTTTGTTTCCCTTGACTGCCACCAGACGGATTTGCTCCGTTCCCATACAGTTTACTTTATAGTCTTTATAAGTTTATACCAATCCAGTAGTTAAAAATCTCGTTAATCTGTACACAGGTCGCGCGGACGGTAGTGGCAATGTATGAGATGGTATACGGTAGTCGGTACTTCCTTAGTAACTACCAGCGTCCGAGCGGTAGTAGTGGGTGGACCTCCCGGTTATGGGGCCTACCGGCGTATCAATTAGATACGCTTTCAGCTTGTCACCCTCTGTAGATTTATGTGACTGAACTGGATTACCAGTATAACTTTATAGTAGAGTATAGTAGAGATATTTTGATTTGTTGTCGTAAGTTCTCACATGCCTCTTCTCCATTTGGTATAACTATACGTATAACTATTAACTTCACGAATGAAAGTAGAATGAATGAAATGCTGAAGGAAATATCTATTTTCCTACTGAGTGAGTTTGATTACAGTCCCACCGTGGGAAGCAGCTATTTAGTCTTGAACGGTTTACCGTTTGCTTTAGCACGTCTGTATTTAGCCAATTCACTCGACGTTAGGAATTTATAAATACTAAACAAAATGTTCGTAACGAATCGATATCAATCTCGGGCATAGCCTGATTTCAATAGGGAGGAGATAAAAATAAACCAACTAAAATTACGTACACGGCACGGAACTTGGCAAAAGTCTGAGAGATACAGTTAGATGCGCAGAATAAAAATCCGAGCAAAACGTCTTCTGCGCATCTAATGTCTCTTTCAGACACTTGCCACGTTTCCTTCACAATGATTATAAGTTAGTTTTACCTCATTAAGATATACCTAAACTTTTGGTAGAAAGGAGGAGGGTTTGTTGAACGCCTATAATGTCAATAGCATTGTGTTGAGCTGTTACGATGCGTGTTCGCAGCGATCCCGCCGGAGATCAAGGAGGGCCCCGAGAACCTGACGAAGGTGGACGGCTCGGAGGCGGTGCTGCGCTGCCGCGTGTTCGGCGCGCCGCGCCCCATCGTCAAGTGGATGCGCGACGACGTCGACGTCACCGGCGGCAAGTACGTACACACTCTATACTTCATGATTCATCATCATCATTACAACCCATAATCGTCCCACTGCTGGGCTCGGGTCTCCTCCCACAATGTGAGGGGTACAGGCCATAGTCCACCACGCTGCCAAGTGCGGATTGGCAGAGACTACATGCTTACTGACACAAAATGTACACCAATATATGGTTTGGTTGTTCTTTTGGTGATCGACTTTTATGTGATCATTGCACTGGAGAATGACATGTCATCGTGTCGTCTAAAAGTCTCACACACTCCCAGGAGAAAATTTTAGGTGTGAGATTAAAACGTTGCGCTCCCACAAATGCAAAACGTTATGTTCTTCTTCCTCGAAAAAAAATGGGGGGGGGGGCTTAATGGCGTTTGTTGTGATCGCACCACTCGCCCCACAATATCCACAGCTGTAAACTCACACCATTGTGCGTTGTCTTTGAAATGTACTTGTTTCTTTCCCAAATGATTATTCTCTTTCTCGCCGACACGTCAATGATACCTTTGGGTGGAGAAAGAGTTATAACAGCTGTAAAAGCCTATACTAGCACATTATTGAACAATCCCTACAGTACCTTTATTTGTGAAACGCATGGGGTCGTAATTAAGTGTATATTTGGTTCATTGTGGCAGCCGAGTCCTTAGTAACGGCTAATGGGGTACATCAGCGCTGGTGTCGCGTTACGGTACGCGAGGGGAACCGCGCGCCGCATTCCTAGCTGACACACAATCGCTCTCGTGTACACTCGAAGACACTTTACTTGGCTCTAATTGTACAGATTTGTGCGTTCGTGGTTGTTTTTATGAACACTTTTAATTTTATTAATATTTACTATCCTAGTTTAGTTTCGGGAATCTATAATCGATATATTTTGGACATTAATACAACACACTGAATATAATCAGGACTTTACACGTGCGTTTAAACGTGCGTGATTTTAAATGCATGTGGTGTCATGGTGTGTGAAATATCACAAAGTTTCGTGTTTAGATTAACCTTTACCCTAGTCAGTGACATATAAGAAAGGGCTCACGGGCCGAATTTGTTTAATAGTACGTTGATATTCTATTTTAACCTTTTTAGTTATAAGCCACTGAATTCCAGTAAGTATTTATAGCTAGTTTCAATTAACTTGATTTATTTGGTAAACAATCTTTGCACTACTTACTTATTATTCATTAACTTATTTTTAAAATATTTAAGAGTAAAACACGAATAAGTTTTCGCATAAAATGATTATGTATTCTTTAATTATTATAAATGTGTATCGAACCTTATTTTAAAATTAATAATCACGATTGACGATAAATAGGCACTGTCAGATAAGTCAGATTGTTTACCTAATAAGTGGAGTTCGTTTAAATTTACTATAGGTACTTACTGGAATTAAATGGTTTCGAACTGAAGAGGTTTAAATAGATTATCAGCGTAATATCGAACAAATCGATGGCTTTCCCTTTTAATTACTAAAATGTATACTTAAATGTCACTGAGACAAGGGTAGGGTAATTATAATCATGGGCAAGTTACTTTGAGAGAAGTAGAGAGAGACATTAGATGCGCCGAAGTCGTTTTGCTCTGCTTTTTGTCCTGCGCATCTAACTGTCTCTTTCAGATTCTTGCCAAGTACCTTTCCCATGATTATAAGTGTAAGGCTGTATTGTCGGCAGGTACAACATAACGGCGGAGGGCGACCTGGTGATCCGCGACGTGTCGTACACGGACGTCGGCACGTACCAGTGCTACGCGAAGAACAAGTTCGGCGAGAAGTCCGCCTACGGCTCGCTCACCGTCAAGAGTCAGTATTACCTTCATTCTTCTTTTATATCCTGAACGGCTAAAGATAGAGTGGACAGACCATCTGATGGCAAACTGTTACCGTTGGCTATGAATATGAATAGATCCAGTAGAATCGCCGATGATATCTCATTTGTAAGACGGTTATATCTGCGAAACCGTATAGAATCAGTTTAGATTCAATAAAATAATAAATTAATTCATTGGTCATTAGCCAACTTGAAAGCGACTCTATACGTTGCATTATTTTTCCGTGCGTGGTCAGTTTTATACACTCTTTATAGTCAGTGCCATCTAACTCGTCCGCTTATGACAAAATAACTTACTTTATTTGTTCTATTCCCAGAACGCACTGTGATCACGGACAAACCAGAGCATTATGAAGTCGCAGCGGGCGCGCCGGCCACGTTCCGTTGCAACGCGAACGCCGACGACTCGCTCAAGCTAGAGATCATCTGGCTCAACGACGGGCAGCCCATCGACTTCGACAACCAGCCGCGGTTCCGCATCACTAACGACTACTCGCTGCTGATCTCTGACACCACTGAGCTGGATTCCGGCGAGTACACGTGTATCGCGCGTACTGCTATTGATGAGGCGCGTGCACAGGCCACGCTCACCGTACAAGGTTAGATACCAGTTGTTTTTTTATACAACTTGCTAGTTTGTACACGATAAATAATCAAACTTAAATACCATAACAAGTCAATTTCAATAATATGAAAATACGTTATTGTCGATTTCGCCGACGAAAAATTGAGATCTAAATAGATGCTAAATTCACTCAATGCACGTATTTCACGTAAGTTTACACTCGAAATTTACCTTAGTTCGTAATTTAACGTACGCTCTGTACTTAAATAATTATAACGTACGCACTGTACGTAAAGTGATGTGCTCACTGTACGTAACGTGACGTGCTAACCGTACGTACCGTACGTCATCTCACCGATAACGCCAACAGACAAGCCGAACGCTCCCGCGCTGGACGGCATCGAGTGCCATGAGAAGGTGGCGACGCTGCGCTGGCACTCGATGGGCGACAACCGCGCGCCGATCCTGCGCTTCTCCATCCAGTACAACACCACCTTCACGCCGGACACGTGGCAGCTGGCCAGCGACTCGGTGCCCGCGATTGATAGCTCGTGGACCGTTGAGCTCACGCCTTGGGCTAATTACACGTTCCGGTATGTTGAAATATCTAAATACAAAATCATTTACTTATTCATATAGATATCATTTAAGGGCGTAGTTTGGTTTTAGTTTCGGGGGAGTAGGAGGAGGGGTTAAAAAGGACTAACAGTACTTAAATACATAATTTAAACGGTATAACGGTATAGATTTAAAGTGAAGTAGCCCACTTCAAAATTCACTTTTCTAAAATCGAATATGTAAAATAGTAGCTTAGGATGTTTCTTTTTATTGCCTCTTAATTCTATTGTGGGGAAGATTAGAATGTTTTTTACATAATACTATTGTCATTTTTATAACGCTTACTTAACATTGTTCCTTTCAGAGTGACCGCGTCGAACAAGATCGGTGCGTCGGCGCCGTCGTCGCACTCGGACGTGTGCACGACGCAGCCCGACGTGCCCTACAAGAACCCCGACAACGTGGAGGGCAAAGGCCGGGATCCCACTAACATGGTCATCTCTTGGACGGTCAGTGGATGTATAAGGATTTAAATAGAAATGTCAGGAACCCGTTTCTCCGATAATATTAACACTCCTCAGGTTTCGTACTACAGTTTCGTACAGATTATAAGAAATTGCATTTATGTTGTGTATTAAAATAAAATAAAAACAAAATTCATGTACATAAATCTCGAAAGTGCTTGGTCGTCGGCCATGAATTTATTTTTAAAGGTCTCGAAGAAGCAATTTTATCGAGCGTCGAAAGTAAATCTGTTGTAATAGTATACAATAGTATACATTGTATAGTAATACATGCAATGTTATCCAGTTAGATACAAACATTCTGAAGATTATTTTTTTTGGCTACTATGACTCCTACCAAGACCTCATTATTTTTCCTTAAATAATGTACTACTTATTCTATGTATAGTTATTAGTTCAGCGTCACCGGACGTCGTTATCCATTGCACATAATTAAGTGTAACGTTTGTTGGTAGGGATTTGTGGAAGCGATGGCGTAGTTGACTTTCGAAAAGTGTTTGTAAAAACCAAGTTCGAATAAAATTGATTTGATCTTGCCTTTTGATTTTGACGTTGTGTGTGTGTGTGTGCCAGAAAATGCCCCAGATCGAGCACAACGGGCCCGGGTTCTACTACCTGGTGTCGTGGCGGCGCAACATCACGGGCCAGCCGTGGAGCGAGCAGCAGGTCACCGACTGGCAGCAGACCGAGTACCTCGTGCCCAACACGCCCACCTTCCAGCCGTATAAGATCAAGGTTATTTCATTATACTTTACAGTTATATGAGCTAGGAACTTGGCAAGAATCTGAAAGAGACAGATGTGCAGAACAAAAAGCAGAGCAAGCAAAATGAGTTCTGCGCATCTAATGTCGCTTTCTACGTCTTGCCAAGTTCCTTGCCCATGACTATATTTCTTTACAAGTTTATTAGTACACTTGCAACTTCTGCCGTTACGTAGCAGGGTTGTTGGTGTGTAAATATGTCTCGGTTGCCTTTTTTTAACGATTAACTATGATTATGTCAACAAATCCAAATGTTTATAGGTTCATGGTAAAAGGTAATACTTACTTAATAAGTATCTATACGTAGGTCGTAATCTTTATTGCCTTTGTAACTATATTTAACATATAGAGTAACAGAAACAAAACTACTATTCCAGGTAGTTGCAGTGAACTCGAAAGGTACGTCTAACGTCGCTCCGGTAGAGGTTGTTGGGTGGTCGGGCGAGGACACGCCGCTGCAGGCGCCCGCCAACTTCACACTCGTGCAGGTCACAACCGGCACCACCGCGCTGCTCAGCTGGAACCCGGTACCACCTGAATCTGTACGTGGACACTTCAAGGGCTACAAGATCCAGACCTGGACCGACGGAGATGAAGACCGCGTCAAGGAGGTCCTCGTAAAAGCTGATGCCTCCCGCGCCCTCGTCTCCAAGTTCAAACCCTTCAAGAAGAACAACGCCAAGATCCTGGTTTACAATGGACGCTACAACGGACCCCCCAGCGAGACGCTCAGCTTCGTCACCCCCGAGGGGAAACCTGGCACGGTTAAATCGTTCGAGGCCTACCCGATCGGCTCCTCCGCGATGCTCCTAAAATGGGATAAGCCGGTCGATGAGAACGGAATTCTAACCGGCTACAAGATCTACTACCAGAAGGTGAGCGGTACCAACCTCGGTCCACTTCAGGAGAGGAAGAAGGAGATCGACCCCAAGTTCGACCGCGCCAAGCTTGCGGGGCTCGAGCCCAACACCAAGTACAGGATCGAGATCCGCGCGAAGACTAAAGCCGGCGAGGGCGACAAGTACTACGTCGAGCAAACCACGAAGGCCGTTGTCAACTCGATGCCCGATGTGCCGATATTCGAGACGAGTACGTTGCCCGCTAAGGAGGGTACGGCGCATATCTTAGTTCGGTGGATTCCGTCCTTAGACGGGCACGCGGGAACGCACTTCACAGCGTGGTACCGACTGAAGAGCCACCCTGACTGGTCGAAGAGCAACGAGGTGACGGAAGACGACTACGTGATCCTCACGGGCTTGGAGCCCAGCCAGGTGTACGAGGTCAAGGTGACGGCGCACGACGGAGAGTACTACAGCACCAGCGAGATCAAGGACGTTGATACAACTATTGGTTAGTATATGTACTTATTTTATGCTAGTAATATTTTAAGATTATGTTTTTAAAGAACTTTTTGCTTTTGACTCTCGTAATAAAATCCATGAAATCCAGACAATCCATCACTTTTAACTTTCCTTGACACTTTCCTTGTCAATCCCAAATCATTATCTATACTATCTATACTCATATTATAAAGCTGAAGAGTTTATTTGTTTGTTTGCTTGAACGCGTTAACCTCGGGAACTACTGGTCCGATTTGAAAAATTCTTTCAGTGTTACATAGCCCATTTATCCAGGAAGGTTATAGGCTATATATCATCACGCTAAGATGAATAGGAGGGGAGCAGCAATATACTATATATTTCCCGAAGCGAGGGTGGGCAGCTAGTGCATACATATAGTTATTAGCAGTAAATTTTATTAATTACTAGCAGTCCTGGCGGACGTTGTTCCGCAGTACTACAGATTCTCGACAACAGCGCCACCTATCGGATCCAAAACAATCCTATG
>DWKA01000883.1:0-14220 GCA_018249155.1 Panoquina ocola ocola
ATAAAGATAGAAGTTTCTAAAATAGCCATATTGTTTATTTAGCAATTGGAGCATAGTAACATTAACTCAAATCCACTTTTAGATCAATACTTTTTATAAAATGTATACTAGGCAAAGATGCCAAAAATCGGTCAATTTTACCTAGCGCACATTTTTGAAAATTGTGACGAATCTGTTAGAGATATTGTAGAATTTGATGTTAGAAACAATAAAGACGCAGATTTTCTTTAAAATAAGTCATTTAAACCTTAAATAACTAACTCCATTTTAGTGTTATTTCATAAAATGCTGAAAATTATGGTCGTGATGCCATAGTTGACGGTACCTACTTTGTATGTAAAACGCTTAACTCGCCGTTTGCTTTGTACACATAAAACAAAATGAAACGTGTTCATGCAAATTGTCTATTTCAACGTGAAATATGCTATGGAATCCATTCATTTAGGTGTCTTTATTGATGTATATTTGCAACGAAATCATAACGCATACCATTTTATCATGGTAAATTAAGCAAACATTTTCTCCGAACTAACGCCGGACACGGTACTAAACAATCTTGTTTAACATAAGCCTTAATCAGTGAAAGCAGTTCGGTGGGCAGCAGCAATAGTTTAAAACGCCCTGATAAAAGTTTCACTGAGATACTATCTAGTTTAGTTCAGTGCCAGGCACTGTTGGCAGTTTATTCATTCACCGTTCTAGTTGTAACAACTCTACTTTGATCTCTGAAAATAGAAATGGTCGCTACAGTGGGTCCCAATCCCAATATAGTCAGCAGGTTTTGCTACACAGTTACATAAAGATTACATCATTTCGATACGTATGATTTCGAGCTACAAAATAATACAGTTTTTACTATACCTTCACAGTATGTAGTAAGACCATTCATTTGCATGTAGTTAGAAAGCTCATTTTTGCTGCCTAAGGGCAAACAACAAAAGTATTGGGTCCGTGATCGGCAAACGAGAGAGTGCAGTCATGGTCAGGCGTTAATGCCAGCCAGATTAGAAAGTAGAAACCTCTAAGCCGAGGGCGCAATGTCATAGCGACAATTTCAGCATAAACAAATTGACTTTGATACTTATTCACTGCTAGGACATTCATGAATGTAGAGGCATATTGGCATTGGTAATCGCTGATTTGCGTGTTAATCTAGCTTAGTTACGGCCACGTATGAGTCAACATTGTTTTCACTTATTCTCTTCATTACCTTTCTTATCATGATCATTAATTTTATAAGGTAAGCGTTCAAACGATTGTTTTATAAAGTATATTAATTTTACAGCACGGGCCATCCACTATTTAATAAATAAAATATCATTGGCCATCAATCATTCTGTATGCTCTAAAAATAATTGCCAACTTTATATCGGTAATAGTTTCTGGTTTTTTATTTTGAAATGTGGTAATGTGCGCCTTGTGTTGAGTTCTGCTGATACGTTTACGTAATACCCGTTGCGTCCGAATCTGCCACGTGGTGCCCCGTTTGCCCTGTCACGCGACAAGCACGCGTCTTTCAACAATCCTCGTCCAATTACTAGTTAAAATGGTTAATGACTACCAATTGATGGATATCTGGAACAATCTACTTCAATCTTGTGTGTCGTTGGCGTCACTTTGTCTTTTTGTATCTGTTATTAATTGTAATGTGAAAACCATTACTTTTCCCGAAAACTACGATTAAATGATAGGTATAAAAATGATTATTATTTCTAGAAAACAATTATGTAATCATTTATCATCCATATTGTCGTTATCTGCGATTAGACTTTTCACTTTTGATTTCAATCAATATTATCAGTTTGCCTTAGCAATTCAGCAAAATGTTATGTGATTCCCAAATAAACATGCCTTCATTTCTTCGAGACATATCGTGGGTGGTACCTAAATTCTGAGTATGTCAGACAGTGACTCATTGAGTCTGTTATCATTGTTTGGGTTCGATGCAATTTCTTTGTTTTTGTCAACATTTCCACTTATCGTCATGTCATTGGAACCACTATTTAAAATTACTATCTATATCTAGGTACATTTATTGATATTTATATCTACACCGACTAAAAACAGGAAACTATGTTGAAACGAGTGATTGTGTGGGTGGGTGTGCCTCTGGTCCGATTGTTACAATCGCTACATTACTGCGCATTTGCTGTTGCTTTGCTATTCGTATATCCTGTGTATACGAACGCTACATTAGCATTATAAGCACCCATTGTCGAACTCATGGAATTTTGGTCCTTATAACATTTAGTGAATTGACTCAAATTATGTTGATAAGCTCGTGTCGAGATCTAGTCTGTATACAAGTTCACAATAACAACTGTTGGTAAATACATGGAATTTTCGACCTTATGCCTAAATAAATAGATTAAAATTATGCTGCATGGAGTTTTAGATGGTACAACATAGCGTGTTGTCTACTGTACGAGTACTTACTTCGAGGTCATCGCGTGTAATTAATAGCAGTTTCACTGAACTTCTGTTATGGTAGCGGTTATGAGATAACTTGGCCCAATTTATTTATTTACCATTCAATAGCTGTCGTAAGCTAAATGTAAATTTACATCTCTAAGGATCTATCGATTTGAGCTTAGATTATGATATGAAGGTATTTTAAGATAAACAATTCTGTAGATATGTCATTATAAATGTTTATGTCGTCGTATTCAGAACTTTATGATCTATGCGCATCTACTAAATTGACGTAGGTAATAATCCACAATTCCACCCGTCGCGTCGACGAGGAAGTCATTAATTATAAATATGTACATCTCTTATTTATAAATAATAGAATCACGGTCGTATTTGTATAATAAATTAATAATATCTGTAGCTAATAATAGTAAATCATTTATAATGTTGGGTTAATGATAACTGGTTACTCCATAGTTTATTTGTGAAGTAATAATTGAAGACTACTAACTTGATAGACGACTAAGTAATAAACGAATACTAGTACCTATATTTTTATAACCGACCTGAAGCAATATGACGGTGTATCTCTAAATATATTCTGAAAGCGATCGATCGACTGAACGATAGCACTCATGGACTCTATTCAACACAATACCTGGAGTTTTGTTTACAAAAATAGTAACTGTAGCGTACTTATGTACCAGGCATATTCGTAATATGCCTATAAAAAGAACAAAGGCACTCGCTATTGCCCATCAATAATGTTACCGCCAATGCTGTTTCTAAATGTACTATTATCACTAAAGTATTATAAAATCTGTTGCTATTTGCCGTTGAGAAAATCCATCGTTTTAAGCCAATCCTGTTCTATCATTTGGACAAGGTTGAGCATAATAAGCAATCAGAAAAATGATTTGCAGGATTTCGTCCCCAAATAGTAACAACACAACAAATAATTCGTTGCAAATTCTACAAAACCACAAAAAGGGGTATTTTTTTTCAAAATAACCTAGTCTCTAAAATTATGTTCTGAAAACAATAAATAATTCAATTAAAAATATTACCTAGAGCAATATACATAGTAAATCTACCAGTCATACAACTACAGAGTAACGTGATAATAGACGGTTAGATTATAATCTCTGGTTCACGGTAACTCGTAGAGTGAATTGATGGCCTCCACTGGACGTAGACCTCTTTAGCTCCGTTTACGGCGAACAATTAAAAACAATTAAACGTAATATTATAGTTTATTACTTCGTGTCGTTAAATGAGCTAGTTGAAGTTAAAACATCACGCGAAAGTAATTTGCATAATCAAATATTTATCACAATTGTAATAATTTCTGCATAAATATTACCTATTCATTGTTTGATTTTAAATAAGTGTTTTAGGTACTTAGTTTTATATTTATAATATCTATTAAATTCTAAAACTTACTTACAAATTGTCATTCGAATTTAGTCTTTCGTTTAAGTCCCTTATATCGCAGATGTTTCTGAATTTGGTTTTAGTGCAACTACTTCAGAAAAGGCTTCATGCCCATCTATTACTTCATTCGAATCTTTGGCTTTTCATTATTAAAGTTTTGTAAATCGACTTTAAATACTGAACTTCGACCCCTCAGCCTCCGAACTTACCCAGAAAGGATAGTTTTTGTAAGAAAACAGAAAATATATTCGGCACATATAAATAAGCAAAAACTGGTAAAATATTTAAAGACTACTTGTTAGTATCCAGTAAACAATTGAACTACAAGTGTCTATCCATGGTCCAATACATGTTTCATCATCTACGAGTATATTCACGAAAGCAAAGCACGACTGCAACTATGTTTTGACATTCAAAGTAAGTACACGATGTCGTCTCACAATAAGGAAGGCATATATCACGTGCAGCCTATTCTAACTTCATAGTTCAGCGAAGTACTCAGACAACTACTTAGCGCTACTCAAGCTATGAAGTCTCCTTCCTTTCTTTCGTATTGTTGCATCGTATACGGTTAAGTTGATGTTAAGTTTAGGAAGTTTGTTGACCGCATGCTCGCTAACTTGTCAATGTATGACGAAAACGTTCAATTATAATGATGGTATCTTACGGATGATTTGAGCAATTGACCTTGTACTCATGAATGATCCAAATATGTAAGGTATCGTTATAAATGATTCATTTACATTATTTCTAGGTTTGAAGTTTATTATTATACTGATTTGTTAGTAGTATTGAAGAGTATTGGAAGAAGATACGCTATTTCTGCGACTTGTTTTCCCTGATAAAACGTATGTTGAAGGTACTGGTGCTAAAACTGATAGTTTCTAGAATTAGATCAAATAAGTGAAATAGTATAAGTAGTGGCATTGTAGATAATTAAAGGCAAGTTTTCAAATTATGTTCAGGTCGTCATTCATTGGCACAGTCAGACAGTAAAATAGAATATGGAAAAGGTTGCTAGGCTTTGCCGAACACACCCACACCGATCCGAACTATTATTTGATATTTTATTTGAATTAAATTAAAATTATTTGGCATAATACAGCAACACATTTGCATCTTTGAGGATTTAAATTCAAACGATACAACTGACATTGTTGACAGCCGCCATTTCAAACGAACAGCTGATTTTGCAAACAACTTACCTATTTTATGCTAGCTCAGTGCAGTTAATCGCAAATATCAGAATGCGATAGTGATTTCGTCATTATATTTGTTTTTAATATCATAAAATGGAATTATACGAGGAGGCAAAATGTATTCACGTTCAATTCATAGTTGATGTTGATTCCCTTGGGACTTATCGTTTCTAACCGAGAGTCAGAGTTCGAATGATCGCGTAACGTGGGCGCGTAGCCGCGTACGCAGCGGTGGGTGCGGCCATGTAGGTCGATGAACCGGCTTTGTTTGCCAACTCAGCTTGCATAGTCACGTCTCACGTCAGAATAATATTATTGTCGATGACAATTCCTATCTAAACGAACGCTAGAAGCGTAACTCTTCGGTTCAAGAGCCAGCTGCGTTTTTCTGAACAATGATGGCGTATGAAATTCAAATTCAAATACCGAACGCGGTGAAAACGTTTCAACAATGGCTTGGCACCGAAAGCGAAGTGAGAGCCAACGACACGGGTCAGTTATTGTTTGCGATGCAATATGTAATGCGCTTGTAGAGTTATAAATATACCTAGGTAATACCTACCTACCAACAGACACCGTACATTTACAAAGCATCAAAACACCTTAGCGACATTATTACTGTATCTATTACACGCGCCATTTCTTATTGTCTTCTTGAATTTTATAACGGTTTTTTTTCATAATTAGGTACTGAATTGCTGTCGAAAATTCTAAAATTTTGATAACATCAAAATTATGTTGTACATGTTCATAATGTTCCTATAGAAGCGAAAACGTCGATATGCTAATGGTGAAACTGAAGTAGGTATCTTACATAAGTATCAAATCTATATCGCCAGTAGTACAGACAACATAGAGGCAGTCGTTCTTGTACTCGGCTAAGGGTACAGAGAAAGCTGTATTCGTATGCCACAAACATAGTTTACTTCTCTCCGCAGATAAGAATAAGCTTACTAACTTTATGCTCACACCTCCGTTTGACTTTTTATCGACTATTTAGCGATTATGGCCATGAGAAATTTAGCAAATCTTAAAGTCAAATGATCAATGAGTGAACTCGTCTGTAATATATACAGCCACAAAATAACATTTTGAGGTCAAGACAAAGAATTTTCCAAATGCAGTTAAATAGAAAATACCCGCATCTAAATATTCGAAGGGCGGTGCGGACTGTGTACGGGCACCATCATAGTGGAGGGGACTCAAAATGGCTTGGTTTTTGTGAGAGAAGAGCACTTAACAATACTTTTTTGTATTTGGAGGGTCGCTGTTAGATCTCACAACGACCAAAAGTTATCATTCCATCCCTGCCCGCATCATCTGAAGGACATAGGGCTCTTCAAAAAGCGTAAAGAGTTCTCTTCCAGGGCCGGCAACGCATTAGTCATTCTTGCACATAGATATGTCCATAGAAGATGGTAACCACTGACTATCAGGTGGCCCATCTGATTTTACGTCCTATCAGAGAAATTCTTGCGTTATTCTATAAAGTCTTTAACAAAGGTATATGTCATTGTTCGCAGGCGTCGGCCGTGGCAGCAGTCAGTCGGGTAGCGAACGGGAATGCGACGAGTTACCACGCGGGCCCGAGGCGTCAGCACCGGTGCCGATACCCGAGAGCGAGGAGCTGCAGCGACGCAAGGAGGAGGCGCGCAGGAAGCGCCGCAGGAAGAAGCGCTCCGGCAGCTCCGTGGTCACATCGTGCTTCCAAGGTCAGTTTAAAAAAAATCAAAAATATTTGTCTAAAGCAGGGTTTCCCAACCTTTTTTTAGTGCGGACCTCTAGCGCCACTTTATTATGATTCGCGGACCCCCAGAAATGCTTTAAAAAAAATCACACATACTTTTATTTGCAAATAAAAAATTAATAGCGCGACTTCATTTTGTCTGCGGACTTCCTGATAGGTCCACGGACCCCAGGTTGGAAAACCCTGGTCTAAAGTATAACCATAACACCCTAATTGTCTAAGACCACCTAGTAAGCATGTAGAAATGCCTCAGGTGACTCCGCTCTTCCATAACATCAACTAGAATAAGATTAAACACATAGACTAGGTTTGTTGGCACAGGCATTTTAGAACTGTACATGCACGGGTGTAGCTAAGTTATAGTGTCGGGAGATCTCCAAAAACCCTCCCTAGCTACGCAGCTGCGCTCCTGTACAATGGTTATACTGCATACAACTTAGTAGCTGCGCTGTTAACCATTGGGAAGTTCACTCGTACGGAGACAAACTTCGACGTTCTATCAGATCATACTCGTCATAAAGATGCATTGTCATCGGAATTAAAGCATTGGTCCATTTGCAAAATTTATCCCATACAAACATACTAATATCATCACTACAGGAACTTCGTGCTTAGAATTGATTCAAGGGCAGTAAAAATAGTAAACTTTATATACCATGTACACGCATAACAGGCATGATTATCGGATCGATTGGTCGCAAGATAACACTTTATTTACTGCCGAATTAAATGCCCTTCGGCCTTCATTCGATTTCGAGCAAAGTAAGCCAATTTGGCAAAAAGGAAAATAAACAGAAGCAAAGCACATAAAAAGTAAATCTAAATGTATTGGAAACTGACTGAGAAACCATTAGGCAGACCGTAGAACATATCTCACACGTTGTACGAGTACATCACATTAAGAACCGTATTGAGTACCTACATTTTTTTAGAGGAGTGAAAAATATCAGGTGCCTGACCGTCTACTAAGTATTCTTCTTTACAAATAAACAATATTTCATTCAATCAAAACATCCTTATTTCAAAACAATAGAGTACATTATATACTTTTGTTATTTCGCTAAATGTACCCGAAGGTCTTTTTATCGCATTACTGTTATCATACTTATCTGGCAAATATTTATACATACCTATCTACAGCAGTCCTGTAATTAAATTAGTTCATTTATTATCTCGACATAAATTAAACGAAGATAACTTAGATAAAGCTAAAGCTAATTCGATTAGACAAGAGTAAAAAACAACAAGTAAAAAAAACGGTTATTTTTTACTGATTCCAATCGTGACACTAATCTAGATTCTCCGTATCCTGGTTGTCAAAGTGTCAAAGTTAGTTACATAACTATGACTTGTTTTTTTATATAAAAAACGATGTTATTATGAAGTTCATAAGACAGTCATATCTATGTTAAAAATGTCGGAAAAAAACTATAATATGTTTGTCGTATCTAATGTATTTTAAAGTTGCTAGCCTAATCATTGTCCGTGTTTATAGTTGTATTTATGTATTTTGGATAAGAAATTGATATCGTTTATATCTTCAGACATTTACATATCACTTATCACAACAAAATATTCCTATTTTCGTGAATTGGGTCGGTTCCTTATCAGATATTTGACTAAAGCCAAGCTCAATAATTTGTATTCACGCGATCCGTACAAACTTATACATCGAATGATAAAAGTGTTTATAGAAACCAAACCATTTCCTTGTTAGCACATACAAAACATGGATTGGTACGAGTAGCTATGTTTAAAATCTTACTTTATCATCAAAGCGAGGTAACGTACCAATTTAAACAGATCGCATTATGTGTTTTATTCGTGTTAAATTCTTTAACGTAATGGGGCGTGATCAAATGGAAAACAAACTGAAAGAATATTTGGAACCATTATGAAACAATAGCTTGGAGAAGTTATATTGGAAACAACTATGCCTATGGTACCGTTTATAAACAATGCCAAACACTATTACGTCTCGCTAACAGCTTGGTAGTAACTCGTTATGACTTTCTAGTCTTTCATTTAATTCTTTTAATTGTTAATTTATATTGACATCTCGCTATTTTTGTGTAAGTATTAGTAAAAGTACACACAGATCTGGAGATTCGTGAGAAAGTTAATTCAACTCATCAACAAAAGACTATAAGTTCCCAAGTATCTTTTCCTATTATATTTGCCTATTATATATTCATTACAATTTAAGTTCTTAACATCCAGTCTAAATAATCTTGCATATTGCCAATACATTACACTGCCCTCCTATTTTTACTTTTTGTTTTTAGACTTAACCGTTCTACAAAAATCTTCTCGCAGCTGAATTCTTAAATCAGGACCCTGTAAATCACTGTGGGTCACTATGGTCTTTACCTTACCTTTCTTTGGACATATCCTAACTGACTTCCTTGTAAATGACACGTACACTATATTGTCCACAGACCTGTACAAACTTACGGGCGAGGTATTGGGCGAGGGTGCGTATGCCTCGGTGCAGACGTGCGTCAACATATACACGGGGCAGGAGTTTGCAGTGAAGATCATCGACAAAGTGCCGGGGCACGCCCGCGCCCGGGTGTTCCGCGAGGTGGAGACCTTCCACTACTGCCAGGGACACCCGAACATAATCCAGCTCATTGAATTCTTCGAGGACACCGACAAGTTCTATCTTGTCTTTGAAAAGGTGAGCTTTGGATTTAGCATGCTCATTTAGGTTTGGTTCACTAAGTTAAGCATTTTTATATAATAATATCTTTTTGGCAGCCTCCCCCCCCCTTTTGGAACCTTATGAGTAATTTGGATGATTAGGTCTTTCAAAGTAAGCCACAAACCACCTAAGCCACCTCTTTATAATATTAAGTATAGATTAAGCTAATCCTCTTCTTTTTTACCATGTTGTTAGGTAGTTTGTTCAAAGTTATCTATGTCAAGCAGACGTATTAATGCATGATTATTTAATCAGAGTTGTTTAATGTAAGCCTAGATCAGGTCTGTGTCTATTTCAAGTGCTGAATCATTTCTAAGACCTCGGTTCGTTGCGCAAACGTTACATCATTCCGTCATGTCCATTGATGTGACATGTCGAATCGTAGCGTACTGTTGTGGTTTCTTACTTAAGACGATACGCTGTACATACGTAAAACGCAACCACAGACTTTGCGAATCCCGTTGAATAACCTATGACAACCTTCTCATTGTTTACTTGAGATGTGTCTACTTTTAAGTTTAGTATCTCACGTAGGTATTTCCTTTGATGTTGGTTCACTTTTTACATTATCAATTCTCCAATCTGTAACCATATTTTTCCCGAAGCGAAGTGAACGCTGGTATGTTAGTAAATAATAAATATTACTCTTTTTGAATCTACTTTAAATACTTCATTGCGTAATACATATGTTATTCAAGTGATCCATTCTTCTTTCGAAGTTTCCATACATTCGTCACGCTTCAACGCTTCGATTTGTAAATGTTATATCAATGTGTCACCAATTAATCACATGATGTTTATATTAGTACTGAAATTTTAATAAGCTCACCAATATTAACTTTATAATTTGTCACGTAGTCAAAACTCTTTTACGTTAGGTAGACAGGTAGACTTTTCAATTTATCTGTCTCTAAAACTAGGTATTTCTTTTTGTATACAGCCTGTATTGTTTTAGAATTATAGTTATTGCAATGCTATAGAATAAAATAATGTGCAGCAGTTTTTTTTCCAAGAAATCCATTAATTAGCCGGACAGTATACTCCTTTTATTTACTTCGGTACAAATTATCGTATATTCGGTATTGAAATATGTATTTCCACGCTTGTTTGTCAAAGCGATTCAAGGTTCGTAGGCGTGGCTGTATAATCAAACTTTACACTTTAAGGAAACAATAGTTATATAGAGGCTATAAATTAGGTTATTGCGGGTAGTATGGATAAACAGTTTAAGTCGAGTTAAATTAATTTAAATACAATTAGAATCATTGAGCAAACGGAAATGTTCTGAGAACAATGTAGTGCGTTAACGGAAGCAAACGTGTAACATTGACGTGACAGTCCTACCAATGTAAATAAACTGTAAGACCCGTATGTAGATGAAAAATGATTGAATAAGTAGCTCAGTACAATAATTATTTTAAACTAAGCAGAGAATTCTCGTTGTACATTACTTCAGAAGGAAGATAGCGTTTACGACAAACAAACAAATGAAAAGAGCGATAAACAGTTAATTAGGGAAACAGAAAGATAAAGCGGTGCTTTGAATTGTTAGTCTAGTTGAAACATAATTGAAATGACTGTCAGGAACCAATGCTCCAATAGATAATAACATTATGCTACAAGCAATATGTACTGTAAATAATGTTATTTAGAGTGCATTTTCAATTGTTGCAGATCAACGGCGGTCAGCTCCTCTCTCGTATTCAGGAGCACCAATATTTCTCGGAGCCGCAAGCCGCACAGATAGTACGTGAGATCGCGAACGCGTTGCACTTCCTGCACGGCAAGGGCGTTGCTCACAGAGACCTGAAGCCAGAGAACATCCTCTGTGTGAACCGGGAGAGTCTGTGCCCAGTGAAGATATGCGACTTCGATCTTGGCAGTGGCATTAGCTTCACTTCGAGCCTTGCGAGCCCGCTGGCGACGCCGCAACTTATGACGCCGGTAAGTCTTTAGTTGTCTTCTTTTTCTCCCTTTCCCTCTTTTGATATCGTTTCTTCGTTCTTCCCATCGGTAGACTTTGTTATATCTACATGTGAATGTAGCCAATTATCACCAAGTGAAACTTCTGGGCGTTTATCGGCTTTACTTTAAAAAATCGTTGTTGAATCTAGAAAGTGCTTTCAATGATGGAAGAATAATGTAGACTACCAAAGGAGACTTGAATATTGTTCAAAGGAATATCAAAGTAGCACGATAGAAATGATTGCGTTAGTTACGTACGTGTCGACGGTAAATAGGTTCCACCAGAGTATTATTCTTCTACACTCTAATATAACTTCCTTTCTTAATCGAGGAAAGTTTGTGTAATTACCATCCTCTATGTTTCAATGTAATTTGTAAGTTTAAAGACAACTACGTTTCTAACTGAAACAATGTTGTTATTACATTTCGAGTTTCTGCCAATCATAATTCAACTCAATGCATACTTGAATTTAATGAAGTCGAACAGTCGAATAAACAGGCGGGCATACCAGAATACATAATTTTACCAATTACAATACTAGATTTAAATTGCAAATTGCTTGTTATGACAGTACTGCATAATGTAACTACCTACGTTGTAGGTATGTTATTGATAGTCAAACAACTATAAATAAATCGTTCTGTTGTATTATTTCTTTTACTAATTTGTTTATTTGCCTTCTATATACCTTTTGTCATAATATTAGTCACTTACCCCTTTGTATTCATTTGTAAAGACTTAAAGTATTGCCATTATTTGTTTTACATCGATTCAACCATGTGCTTTTGTTGTTGTCGCTATTACAATGTGTCTTTGCACTCCTAGAACGGATTCAGCCTATAACGAACGAAACGAATCTACTGTTAAAATGTCCATTATTAGAACCTTTTGTAAACTATGCAATTGTATTATGCATTCTTTTGTTCGAAGGACATTTGATATAAAACAAATTACAAGTTGTAGTAATATTGTAGGTAGGTAACATTTTCTCGAATTTTGTCGAAGGACAGTCAATCGAACACGTTGATTTCAAAGTCTTGAATAAATTGATGTACTACAAAAAGTTTACTGTAGGTATCCAATGTGTGGAAACAATAGTTAACCTATTCAATGAAACCCAAGGCCAAGGTCGTAAAGTGACACGCTTTATTTGGTAATTAAATAATATCGCGAATGACTTAATATTTCAGCAAACTGTTGCTAAATAGGTATTCGCCTTATCGGTACCTATACCTATTGTATAACATCTGTGAAAAGTTATTTAGCAAAACGACAAGTCATCGATAAGGCATGAGCTATTTTAACTAGATATTTCTAGAAATTTACTCAACTGAATAATAACTTTAACAGGCAATAAAGTTTTTTTTTGTTGAGAATTGAAAAGAATTTGAATATTATTTATTTTTAACTCCTGCGCGTGTAAAATTATTAAATTACCTTGGTATTTTATTTAGTTACGTTTACCAAAGCAAGACTTAGTCATTGTTAATTTTGATTTAATGTTGTTGATTGTTTCAATGAATACCTACTTCGTTTAAAAGGTACGCTTTTTGTGTACCTACGTGTACAATATATAAAAATAACCTATTACAAACAAGTCTTATGTCAATTCGATTTCATAATGGCTTTTCACGAAGGAAAGTTAAACCAAACGCTTGCTTAAAAAACAATAAAAGGAGAGTTTTCAGGGCACAGTATTATCACCACTGCTTTTCTTTCTTGACTTTCTTTTAAGGATTACAATAATGATACCCAATGTACATACACTGCCCTCGTTAGTAGAAAAGACGCATCTAACACTTTTTTGAAATTTGAGTTATAGACATTGCCGGAATCAGAAAAAAGGCGATTCCGGCAATGTCTCTTATTCAATTTTGGAAAAAGTGTCTTCTCAACTAACGGGAGTAGTACAGTATACATAATATTAGCTGTAGAAGACACTTTAACTTCACAACGTGTACTTACAGATCTTATTATGATTTTTTTTTCTGTTTACCACAGGTGGGTAGTGCGGAGTTCATGGCACCGGAAGTGGTGTCTCTGTTCGCGGGTTCAGCGGCGACGCACTACGACAAGCGATGCGATCTGTGGTCGTTGGGTGTGATCGCGTACATCTTGCTGTGCGGGTACCCGCCGTTCCGCGCGGATTGCGGCGCTGATTGCGGCTGGGAGCGCGGCGAGAACTGCCGCGCTTGTCAGGACCTCCTGTTTACTTCTATACAGGTAGATAATAATGTTCTAGTAGTTGATACCGCATTACGGAGAATCAGGCCCACAGCTCAGCGATCTCCACAATAGCATAGCGGAGACGAGATGTAAGAATAGCGAAATTTTATTGGTTGTTTAAAAACATCTCTCTGCTCGTTTCGTCTCCGCTTTGGTGGAGTGTGGACCTTAAACGTACCTACAAGTTTAAATATTTAAACATGACTTGACGAAAATAGTGCTCTCGCCAACGTCGATATTTGTATCTTCACTTATCATTACTTAGTGGGATTGTGGTCAAGTTTGTAATGAGTAAAGAAATAGTAATTATATACAGCAATTGTTAAAATAAGCAGATCAAATAAGCCAACGACAATAATTTGACAGGGTAATATTTTTGACTAACTGTTGCCAAATACCGTTATTTATGCGGAAAATTTTGAAATATGAAAATTAAGTGTTTAATTTTTAAATAATAATTTAAAATAGACATTATCTAATGGCCTTGATAGTTGGCAATCGAAATAGAAATATTGTAATAGAATTGTTTCAG